>CAUYRH010113573.1:0-25222 GCA_963574655.1 Perodicticus potto | reverse complement strand
AAATGTGGAACCCCCATTTCCTATGCCTAGGTCAGTTTCTTGTGAATTTCCTAGGCCTGAATTCCATGGATGGACTGTGTCCATTCATTGATACACTCATTCACCTTGCCCCCGGTGGAAGGGACTGTATTCATTTGTTTTCTGGGAAAGGAACCCATACACCTATATATACCCTGAGGCTAGAGGCCTAGAGGAGGAGACGGGGAAAGACCGGGAGAGGAACGGAGAGAGCATCTCTCTCCCCACTTGAAATCTCTCCCTCTACCAGGAGCTTTGGTGTTTTCTGTAAATCAATTCTGTGTTACCACAGAGGGGGGGGGGAAATAATGTAATGAAGAATAATAAAATACATGTATTTAAAAAAATTTAAAAAAAGCAAATTTTTAATAAATATAAAAACCCAATCAAAAATACAAATGAAACAAACTGTAAATTATTGAAACACCAAAGATAAAGATAGAATTAATTTCTCAGCATGTGAGGTAAGCATTCCTAAACTACCTGAAAGAAAATCGGTAAAGTGACAGTGAAAGAAAATTAGACAAGTGACTGGAGACCACCTGACTCTGACGGATCCCTCTGTTTTCATTTTCTAGGGGGCAAAACTTCAGTGTGTCACTTCGTTTTTCTGTTCTCCAGTTTCAACCTCTTTAACATGAGGAAAACAGTAGTAGTGACCTTTAATATATCAGCATATGTTAAGTATTTAACATAGTGCATGGCTTATAGTAAGTTAATATATTAATGTTAATACTTGTAAACATTTTTTTTGTGTACATAATCTTTGGTCTAGTAATTCCACGGCAAGGTGCTGAGGAAATAATCCAAGGCATGTATATAGGTTTACACAATTACTGATTATAGAAGTTTTCTTTTATAATGGCTAGATAGTAAAAACAACTTAAATTTAGAATGTTTAGGGTTTGTTTTAATAAATGAAGGCCCATCCAAAAGTTGATAATAGGAGAACATTTAGAGACAAGGACTAATACAATAAAATGTTAATTTGGAAGAGCTAGATACAAAGCTATATATAAAGCATAATATGGACTTTATTTTACACATACATACTTAATGTATTTCATACATACATTACACATACATACTCCATATATTTCATCAGAAATGTGAGGACTGAATTAATTAATTGTGGTTATCTCTGGGTTGAGAGGTTGTAAATGTAGCTTTATTAATATTTTCTGTATTTGTTTTATTTTATTTTCACATGCACATGAATTGATTTTACAGTCTGGGAAAAGTGTCACATCAGTAACCCAACGTTGTTGTTCAGTCACTAAGTCCCTATCAGGAATTTCCCCCTTCTCTGCTTTAACCGCTGCCGCCTCCGTTTTGCAGGTAAGCTGATTGCTTCTGCCGCAGCTGGGTGGCCTCGCCCGGCCTCTGCCTTTGGCTTCTGTTGTCAGCGGATTGCAGCTGGGAGCCGCTGTCAAGCTGCGGTCACTGCTGGTTCTTTGCAATCTCTGTTTACCCACCAAGCCCAGTCAATGTCCCTAAAAAGACACCTACCTGATCATTACACTTCACTCAACCCACCATAAATGGGAACTGTGAAGTTACAATTTGCTAAGTCACAGGCCTGCCTCTAGGAGCTGGCAAGGATATGGGAGAGACTTGTCCTTAGTTCTATACAATGTCACATCACTGTTTACGAAGATTACCCCCATATTGTCTGCCTGGTGACTGGCAAAGTTGGCAACACTAGGGTTGCCCGTGTCAGCATGTAAAAATACTACGTGGGACAAATATTGCATGAGGCATGCTTAAAAATTATTCAAATGTGTCTAAAATTCAAATTTAATAAGGCATCCTATATTTTATCTGGCAACCCTTGCTAGAAATTATTGCCTCCATCTCCAACCTCACTTCACAGATGAGGAAACTGAGGCTCAGTGAGGCTTTGTGACTTAATGCATTCTCACATTTAATCAGAGATCCTGAACTAGAAGCTGACCTCTAGCTTTCAGCCTGATTGTACTCAAACCCTGCTTCGCTGGGGGCTCTGCTTTCTTCTGCATTTGTGCACCCATTATTTTAATGGGCTTGGTGCAGCTGAATTAGTGGTTTGCTTCTGGAGTGGTATCCACCCTGGTTGGTGGTCCCCCAGGGAATTAAATAACCAGGGAGCCTCTGGAAGTGAGGATGCTAGGTCTCCAGACCTGTTCTGCGTCAGTTGACATTATCTCCTCAGGATGCAAGTTCCAGCAGGCAGGGCCATGCCTGTGAGAGTTGTGTGTGGCTTCCCGTCCCTGGCAGGGCTGAGATCCAGAACACTTCTGCTTCAGGGATGCAAAGCCAGTGAGAGGAATCAGAGCTCCCTGCTCAGCAGGTCCGTCTGTCCGTTTCTCTGTTTACCTGAGGTCGGACTTGGTGAACAGCAACCTGAAAAAGGCATCCAGCCTGGGGAAAGGGTGGGTCAGGTCTTGCTAAAATTTCATAAGATGAGCTTTGAGAGATTCAGGGAACAGCTGAATAAAACCCCCAAACCTATCGAGAGCTTTGTGTTCATTAAAAAAGAGTTGATTCTGTTCCTATCAAAATAAACATTTGCTCTGGGCTGGGACTTTCTCATGTTATTGTTAAGTGCTGGGATTCTGTGACTTTTTGAGCTAAGAATTATTTTAACATCAGCCCGAGGAGGTGTGGTTGACTTTAGCTGCAAACATAAATTTAAAATGGTGGGGTTCTTAGAGCACTGTTTGTCTTTCGCAGGTCTTGAAGCAGTGACACTTGATAAACAGGCAGGTGTTAGCTGTATGTGCCTCAGAAACAGATCCACCGATCCGGCTCTATCTCATATTAAACCGACAGTACCAGCCCGTCAGTGGTGCGGCTCAACAACAACAAAAACAAAAAAGAGCGTTTCACTTTGGGTTTGACTTGTTAAATTATCCCTCTCTTCCTCTCTCACTCATTCAATGATTTGACTAGAACCCTTTGGGTGGACCTGGAATCCCAAGCTAGATTAGCCATGCTGTTGACCTCGGCGAAGCTTGGGAAGGAACAGACACGTCAACATGGGGAGCGGTGTGTCATAAACGCAATCCTGAAAATACCTCCGGGAACCATGGAACTTGTGATGATTCGGAGGTCCGGATAGACATAAATGCTCGCCTTTAATAAAGGCAATAGGCATGATATGATGCATAGAATATAAAATTATTTTTGATACATAGAAGAACTCACAAGAAATAAAGGAAATATCCAGATGCCAAAATAAAAAAAAAAAGAAAAGAAAAAGGTTAATA
This sequence comes from Perodicticus potto, assembly GCA_963574655.1. NCBI lineage: Eukaryota > Metazoa > Chordata > Mammalia > Primates > Lorisidae > Perodicticus > Perodicticus potto. The sequence continues at coordinate 21,956 of CAUYRH010113573.1, read as the reverse complement.
TCCAAGTGGCAAGAGTAAGCAGAAACCCCAGCTCCAAACGCAGGCCCCTTGGGGCTGGGGGTGCCAGCCGGACAAATAAGGCACATCTTTTCACACTGCAAAAGCAAGACAGGTGGCCCCGCATCCCCTGAATGAAGTGTGCATTTTTGTGAGAGCCTTGTTAGGTCAAGACTGTGCTCACTGGCCCAGCAAAATGAAGAGAGGACTTGCCTTCAGTGTGATGCTTCAAATGGAAAAAAGCCAATCTCTTATAAGAAGTTGAAAGCTCAGCCCAACGTGTTATTATAGGTGCAAGGTCCAGATTTGCAGAGTGTATGCAAGAAAAAAAAAGGCAAAAGCCTGCTGCCTGAGGAATGAACATAGAAATGGGTTCAGCATCCATGAAGTAGGAACCACACGACTGAAGGGTGGGTATGGTGGGCAGAGGGCTTCAGCAATGGGGTCTGTGTGCTCGGATACACATTAGGAAGGCTCCTGTGGGACCCTGTGAGGGGGATGGAGGAAGGAAGGGCGGAGAGAGCTGTTAGAAGGCCAATATAGAGTCCCGGGTGTGTGCAGGCCATAGCCCAGGCTGGACACAGACGGACAAGCCAAAACTCCCGCTCTTGGGATCCCTCATTTCTCGAGTACTCTTCACTTGAACATTGGACCTTTTCAATCCCACTTTTTTTGGTATCCTTGGGTATAGGCGGAAAGTGCTTTCCTCTCTGGAATCATGGACAGGAAGCCTAAAGCCCTCCTGCTCCGCCCATGCCAGGGCCACAGCTGAGCCCTGAGGCCCAAGTGCTCCAGTGTCCAGGGAAGGTCCCCTCTTGCCATCTACAGTTTTATTTTGACAAGCCCTGTGCTTTCTTCCTCCTGAGATAGTCTCCAGCCTCTGTACTCTCCCCCAAATCTGGTATTCTACTATCTGGAAAAGAAACATGACTTTCCCTGACCAACCAGTTACTGTCCAGTTACCAGTTACCACCACCCTCTTCAGTAAATCTTCCCACATGTCTTTGTCTCAGGTAAGACGGGCTCATCCCTAAACTCTGTTTCTCCCATGCTCTTTCAAAAGGCAGCTGCCAGTTCTCCACACCCCACAAGCTCAGAATCCAAAGGTCTTGTGTGTCTTCTCATGGCTGCTCCTGGAAAGTGACTCCACTTTCTTGCTACAGCATCTCTTTCATATTATTTTATTTTATTTCAGAGACAGGGTTACACTCTGTATAGTGGCCCAATCATAGCTCACTATAACCTTGGACTTCTGACCCCAGGAGATCCTCCTGCCTGGGCCTCCCAAAGTGCTGTAATCACACAGTGCTGAGTTCCTATTACAACTCTTTTCATGCTAATAGGCTTTGCCACCCTGTGACTTGCTGACTTCCTGGCCACATCCATTCCCTCATCTTGGCTAGAACTTACCTACTGTTCTTTGGAAGTTCACGGCAATGTCCACAACCTCATGGAGTTCTTACTCAGTATTTCTGCATCTGCTCTGAGACCTTGTCATCCTCAGGTCACTAAAATCCATCTACGTGCATGACCACAGCTTGCTACGGCCCTGTGATTGTGAACTTGGGCCTCCACTCATCAGCCATGATTCCTTCCCTTCCTCCCCTTCATGGTTTGCTGGCTCCATCACCCCCAATTTCCAGTTCTGGCTCTCTTTTGGTATCTTCCTCTTCATCAGCCTGCTAGAGTTCGTGTGTGTGTGTGTGTGTGTGTGTGTGTGTGTGTGTGTGAGTGAGTGAGAGAGAGAGAGAGAGAGAGATTGTTTTAGGGAAAAAGGAATTATTTTATTGACATAACTATATCTTGTGTATTGCAATACATAGTAGACCTTTGAATAACACAGGTTTGAACTGGGCTTGTCCAATAATGCTCAGAGTTCCTTCCACCTCTCCCACCCCAGAACCACCAAGACCAACAACCCCTTTTTTCCCTCCTCCTCCTCAGACTACTCAATGTGAATACAGGAGGTGAAGACTATTATTATGACCCACTTCCACTTAATAAATAGTAAATATGTTTTCCTTTCCTTATGATTTTCTTCACAACAGTTTCTTTTCCCTAGCTTGCTTTATGTAATGTACAAAACATGCTAATGGACCATCTCTCTTACTGGTCAACAGCAGGCTATTAATAGTTAAGTTCTGGGGATGTCAAAAGTTATACATCGATTTTCTACTGCACTAGGGTCAAGGGTCAACTGTGGTAGGAAATAATACATTTCTGGTATAAAATAATATTTTACTAGTACTGGATGTTAAATCAACTTGGAAAAATTCTGATGCCATGTACATACTCCCATTTGACAGTATATTATGTTAATAAACAAAAAAGAATAACACAGCTATTTCTATTTTTATAAAGAAAGAAAAGAGAGAATGGTATTATGTTTATGGTTTATTTTCTTCTTAGAAACCCCTAGGAATCAATAAGTTCCTGAGAAAGGCTACCATCTCTCTAATATTGAGAGATGCCAATAAGGCAGTCAAATTACATTTCAAGTAAATATGATTAAGTAATTACAAAGCTGCCCATAATTGAAGTCCTGTGTGCCAGACCCTGGCAGTCACTTCACACACACCCTTGATACACACATATGTATTATGAATATATGTGTATAAGGTACTATATATCTTATATATAATATTTAATTTAAGTATGCATAAGTTTTCTGCAGCTGGTAACAGATTGTCAGAAACGTGGTGTCTTTTTTTTTTTTTTTTTTTTTTTGAGACAGAGCCTCAAGCTGTCACCCTGGACAGCAACCTCCAATTCCTGGGCTCAAGCAAGTCTCCTGCCCCTGCCTCCCAAGTAGCTGGGACTATAGGCGCTTGCCACAATGCCGGCTATTTTTGTTTTTTTGTTTTTTTTTTTTTTTGGTTGCAGCTGTCATTGTTGTTTGGTGGGCCCGGGCTGGATTCGAACCTGCCAGCTCAGGTGTACGTGGCTGGCGCCTTAGCCCGTTGAGCCACAGTCGCCCAGCCAAAATGTGGTGTCTTAATACTACAGACATTTGTTCTCTCACAGTTCTGGACACTCAGATGCCAAACCCAGTGTCACTGAACTGAAATCATGGTGTCTGCAGGGCCATCCCCCTTCCTCCAGAGGCTGTCAGGAGAATCTGTTCCTTACCTCTTCAAGCATCTGATGGCTGTCGTGGCTTGGAGCCACATCACCACAATGCCTGCTCTGTACTCACACGTCTCATCTCCTCTTCTCCGCTGTGTTTCCCTCTGCTTCCCTCCTGCAAGGATACGTGTGATGGCATTCAGGGTCCAGCCAGATTAGCCACGGTCACCTCTCCATCTTAAAATTCTTAGTCACCTCTGCAAAGTCCTTTTTGTTTTTATTTTTTGCCATTTTAAGGTAAAATTCAAAGATTCCAGGGTTTATGACATGGGTCTCTTTGTGGGGTGACATTATTCAGCCCATCACACCCTATGATGGGAGGTGTTTCAGGTAAAGAAACTAGGCTGCAACCACGTTAGGTAATGTGCCCAAATTCACCAACATACATTTACTACTACTTGATTCTAAACCCTAGTTTCCTTTTTCTACCCACAAAGCCCTCAAAATGCAGAGGAAAAATAAAATAATGGAATAAATGTCATCGTTGGTTTTATTTACTAAGCAATGATGGATATTGCAAATATTGTAATTGCCTTCAAAGAAGAAATAGAGCTTCTCATGGAGGCTTGTTCAGAAACATCCATCAGGTGGCTGGGTCCTCCTGTCAAACCAAGTGGCCACTCTCCTGATGAGTTATGGCAAATATGAGTTATCAAGGAAAATGTTCAATTGCAGGAAGTACTTACATCATAAAATTTCCCTTTATGGTTTAATAAACATATGGGATCAATTTCATTTAGACTTTAAATGGAAAGAGAGAGGAAGGCTTTTATTTTTCTTGATAGGAAGGTTTTTCAGTATATATTACAATTAAGAAAGTAAAGCAACCTTTTTCTCTCTTCTTGAAAATTACAAGGCAGAGGAATTATCTCTGTAGGTAACCTATGCCTCCCCCTCAGCTAACGTGCCTCTAGGTAGCTGGTAATGAATTCCAGCCAAGGGAGACACAAAAGCCTTGGTTGATAATATACATGCACAATTGTGCTGTGATAGTGATGCTGACGACGATAAAGATACAATTTATGGTGCTCTCAGACATGTCATTTGCCAAAGGGTTTTAGGACTATACATATTCCCACACAAGTAGGCTTATACAGCTATAAAACTGCTAGCTTTCTTGGTGAAGATAGGTGAGAAAATGGAAACTATCCGAAATGTCTTTACAAGTCATGAACGTTCTTTTATCTACTTTTTCTTCTTGAACTTCTTGAGGCTTTATATGTGATCGTGCAGTAGATGTGCTGGGACTTATTGGGGTCTTCACTTCTCAATCCTTGCCCTCCTCAGAGAGTTGTGTGGGCGTAGGTGTAGCTCAGCTCATCCATAAAGCAAGACCCTGGCAGACAGCTCCAGAGAACTTGGCTTCAGAAGGTGACATAGTTTTATAATAAAATCAATTTTTGTTGAAAGAGCCCTTTGACTAGTACTCATATATCTTGCCTATATGTTGATATCTAAGCATGACATTTTGGCTCAGGTCCTTATCAAACCCTCTGGGCTTTATTCTCTAGAGTAAAAGAAGCTGTGCGCACCAGTCCCCACCTGCCCCTCTGAGTAACCAACTTTGAGTTTGTCTTTCTCTTCCTGCTTAACAGCTCTTCTGAATGTTTGTGTTCAGTATTTTAATACACATACTTGTTGATATTAACAATTTTCTCTGTAAGTGGAATTCTAATGTGGAGAAGCATCTGAATATAAACAATCTGGTTTCCAGTTAGAATTCGCCTAATGACGAATGATGTTGAATATCTTTCCATTTGCTTATTTCTCCTTTCTGTATATTACCTTTGGTAAAGTGTCTACTCAGATATTTTGCTCACTTTTACTTCAGTGGTATGTTGCCTTAATAACGAATTTAGATTTAGAATGTTTTCTTCATGTACGTAGCTTGCCATCTTTTAGTGTCTTTCTTAGAGCAAAATTTTAAAGTTTGACAAATTCCAACATATTATTATTTTTTTCTTTAATGGATGATGGTTTTTTTTTAAATTTTCACAGTCCAGTAATTTAAATTTGAGTAATTTCAAATTTCACAAAACAAAACAGAAGAACAGCAATATTTTGTTTGAATTTCTCTCTTTTGTACACTCAGTGGTCTAAAACATCACAATATCCAACCAGCCTAATATGTATTGTCTAAATGCATTTAAATATCTTTTATTCAAAGAAGAGCTAAAGCAAAAACATGGGTCTGTGGTCATGCAAGACTGTCCACGGATGATGACAGTGTCACCTAAGAGCTCTTCACTTAATCAAAACTCATGAATATTTTTGTTTATGCTTTCTTCTAAAAGTTTTATAGTTTTACACTTAACATTTACATCTGGGATTTATTTTCAATTAATTTTTGTATGAGGTGTGTGAGTTTGGGGTAGAGGTTTATTTTCTTGTTTTCTTCACCACCATTTGTTGAAAAGACTGTCCTTTCTACATTGATTGCCTTGACGCTTTTGTCAAAAAATCAATTGTCCATGTTTGCAAGGGTCTACTTCTAGGCTTTTATTACATGCCATTGATCATTGTGTCTCCCTTTCTGCTAATACTACATACAGTCTTGGTTATTGTAGACTTTTAATATAATTCAAAGTTGGATAATGTGATTTCTCCAACACACTTCTCTTTAGTTTTCTTTTCAATATTATTTATTTAGTTATTCTAGCTCTTTTTCCTTCACCTTTCCAAACAAATTTTAAAATAAGCTTGTCTACCAGTTGAAAATTGCATGAAATGTAAAGATATCATTAAATAGAAAAAAGATAGAAACAAATCAATAACAAGTATCCAGTCAAGCAAAAGAGGAAAAAAAATTGAAAAAAGAAAACAAGGACCTATGGGGCAATAATAAAAGATTGTTCATGTTGTTGTAGTCCTAAATGGAAAAGAGGGAAAGGTTGGTGTGGAAAAAAAGAACTTGAAGAATCAATAGCCAAAAAATATCCCAAGTTTGGCAATAGACATACATACACTTAGAGATTTAAGAAGTTCTGTGGAACCCAAACAGGATTAATTAAAGAAATGCATATTTGGGGGTATCTCAATCAAATTTTTGAAAACTAAAAACAAAGAAAAAGTCTTGAAAGAAATTAGAGAAAAATGACATAAAACTTCAAGATGAACAATGATTTCAGTGAGTATACTTTTCTCTTCAGAAACTATGGATCAGGAAGGTAGTGGAACATGTTTCTAAATTTTTTCTTTTTGCAGTTTTTGGCCAGGGCTGGGTTTGAACCCACCACCTCCAGCATATGGGGCCAGCGCCCTACTCCTTTGAGCCACAGGTGCCGCCTGGAACATTTTTAAAGTACTGAAAGAAGAGAACTTTTATCGTCTGAGTGGTCTGTATATGAAAAAATATTCCTTCAGGAGTGAAGACCAAACAAAGGTAAAGTTGAGACAGAATGAATTGCAGGAGATCTGATCTAAATGAATTGTTAAATGACACCATTCCAACTGAAGGAAAGGGAGACTAGAGAGAAATTTCAAATAGTAAATAGCTAGATAAATAGAATAGATTACTCTCCTCGTAAGTTTAAATTGCATTCAATGGCTAAAGTAAAAAAATGACAACACTGTCCGATGCAATATTTACTATATACAGATACAAGACAATTACAACATAAAAGGACCTATATTGTGGTAAATTTTAACATATCACTATAAACCTAGACAGGAAAAAAGTTAGGTTGTGATCACATGCACACATATTCAGAAAGAGAGAGAGAAATGTATGTGTGAGACAAGAGTGAAAAACACAATCAATAAGTTGAAATGGATTGATAAACAATGCTTAAAAAACAACCCAAACAAAGACAGAGAAGGGTAATAGAGAAACAAAAACCAGGGCCTAAACAGAAAACAAATAATAATAGACCTAAATTCAAACATGTAAATAATTATACTAAATGTAAATGATCTAAATATATCAATGGGAAGACAGAAATTGTCAAAATGTGTTTTTAAAATTATCCCATCATATGCTATTTATACGAAAGTCATTTCCAATATAATGATATAAGTAAGTTAACCCTAAATTCATGGAAAAGATGTTCTATGGGAGCTCTGACCAAAAGAAGATCTATATTACCAGACATAGATTTCAGAGTGAATAAAGTTATCAGGGATAAAGAGAGACTGCATTTCAAATGAAACAAAGATGAAAAATAATTAAAATTATTCAAATAAATTAATAAAATAAAAATATAATGTTTGATCCATAATAGAAATAAGGTATAAGTCACTAACAAGATAACAGGAAGGGCAAAGAAAAATTTTCCAAGTACTTAGAAATTAATTTATAATTAATAATTATTATTAAAAAATTAATTATTATTGATTTATTAGTAATCTATGAGCCAAAAGATAGGGAAATTATACAAATTATTTATATTAAACAAAAATGAAAATAAAACACACCAAAATTTATGAGATACAACTAAACAAATGCTTAGAAGAAAATTTATAATATTAAAATGCTAATTTATATTAGAAGAGAAATGCCTTAAATATGCTATATAAGCTTCTACTCTACAAAGAAAAAATAAAGAAGAATAGAAGGAAAGAAAGAATAAATGTAGTGACAGAAATAAAGGAAATAGAACACAGCAAAGCAATAGAGAAAATAGAAAAATCAAAACCTAGTTCTTTTAAAAGATCAACAAAATCAGTAAACTTTTACCAAAAATAACAAAGACAAAAAGAAGGAGGAAAACAAGTTGCCAGTATCAGGAATGAAAGAAAGAATATCTCCACAGCCCCCACCAACATTAGACAACAAGGGAGTATTATGAACAATTTTACACACAAATTTTTGACGAGTTAGGTCAAATGGATCCATTCTTTGGAAACCACAAATAACCTAAACTCACTCAAAATGTAATAGATAAGCTTGAATAGTCCTGTAACTTCTAGGGAAATTGAAATTATAGCTTAAAATTTTATGACAAGAAATTTCCAGGTCTAGATGATTTCACTGGAAAATTTATCAAACATTTTTAAAAGAAAGAACACTAATTCTTATAATGTCTCTTCCAAAGTGCAGAGGAAGGTAAAACAGTTCTCAACTCTATGACGTCATCAGTCTGATTCTAAAACCAGACAGAGGAAGGGAAGGAAAAAAAGAAGGGAGGAGGCAGGGAGGGAGGGAGGGAGATTCTTCATGAACATAGATGCAAAAATACTACATTAAAAAAGGTGTATCGTATCTAACAATATATAAAAGGAAGAACATGCCACAACTCTGCAGAGTTTATCTTGTAAATGTAAGGCTAGTTCAATATTCACCAATCAGTGTACTCCACCAAGCTAGCAGTCTTAATAAGGAAAATAGACGATCAACTGATACAGAAAAGCATGTGACGAAATCCAACACCCATTCATGATAGCAGCTGTCAGCTTCCTTAATCTGATAAAGGACATCTTAAAAAATCTCTACACCTAACACTGTAAGTAATGATGAAACACTTAATGCTTACCCCAGAAGGTCTGGAGCAAGGCACTCCCATTCGACATAACAAATGGGAAGCCGGGAAGCCTTTATGGGTCAAATAGCAGAGAGACATAAAGCAGGTAAAAATAACTAGCCAACAGGGGAAATTATTCTCAATGGAAGAAAAATAATGAGAATACATAAGGCATTTGAATGTGCTCTGATTATCTTTTTCTTGAGGAAGAAAAATTTTATAGGTTATTTCATATTTAAGAGGGGATCAATAGAAAGTGAAAACAGGGGGCGCCTGTGGCTCAGTGGGTAAGGCACCAGCCCCAAATACCGAGGGTGGCAGGTTCAAACCTGGCCCAGGCCAAACTGCAACAAAAACATAGCCGGGCATTGTGGCAGGCGCCTGTAGTCCCAGCTGCTCGAGAGGCTGAGGCAAGAGAATTGCCTAAGCCCAGGAGCTGGAGGTTGCTGTGAGCTGTGATGCCACAGCACTCTACCGAGGGTGATAAAGTGCGACTCTGTCTCTACAAAAAAAAAAAAGAAAGAAAGAAAGTGGAAGCAAAGGAGGTAAATCTGTGGAAGCAAAGGAGGTAAATCTTTTTCTGAGATTTTCGGCAACATAATGCTATAAGTTTCCAATAAAGTAAAAGTCTAAAGAGCAAAAGAATTTAAAAGTTGCATAAATGAGAAAGTAAATGGAACTTCCTGTTTTATTTATTGTTTTAAGTCAGCACAAAGTGTAGAAGGAAAGGGTTAATATTTCTTGTTAGGATTGGTGGGAAAGGTGCTCACACATATGTAGGAAATTATATGTTTGTATCTTGTGCTAAACATTTAAAAATGTAATTCCAAGGTAACAGTAGTGTTATGCTTTGCTGCTGAAATAAACTTAAAAGCTCTATTTTTGATAGAAAAAACAATAATTGAGTGCAAAGTCATGCTTATCTATGTTTCTCATTTAAATACTCTTAGAGGATGCTCAACTTTTGGCACTAAAGCTGTTGAGAACTTGGTTGAGATGAGTGTGTGACCTTGGACAAGTTACCTAACCTCTTTCTGTTTCCGTTTCCAAAGCCATAAAGTGCAGAAAATCAAAAGACCTACTTTGCAGGATGTTTGAGGAAATACAGAGGCAACACTTGTAAGGTGTCTAGGACGGAGCCTGACATGGAGAAAGGGTTATCAGCCATCACCATTATCTGAACTGAAGACACAGTCCACAGGGGGAGAATGACAAGGCCAAAAATTGTACCTTGGAAGCCCACACCCTTATCATGACAGTGTATATCCCAGGGGCAATAGTTCTTGCTTCTAGAATTGTACCTGACTATACAAAGGGAAGTGGAAACAGGGAGAAATTAGGATGAGAACTTGGATTTTGACCTGGCTGCTATCTGAAGAAAGAAATTTTATCAGCCCTGTGCCCACAACCTTCCAATTTTGCTACTATTTTTCTAAGGTGGAATTCTGATCCAACAGTTCAGATCCCAGGACACTTACGGGACACCTTTACTAGAACTTGAGCATTCGGGCTTTGTGGGAATTCATTTTCTCTGTCTTCTTCCAAGCATGGCCTTTCATTTCCCTGTTGTGGAAACCCCCCTTCCCATGGCATCATTGAGTAGGTGGTTTGGGCCAGCTACTCTCTAAGTGTGGAAGACAGGCACTATTATCGGTGACAGTGAGGTTTCCTTTAAGACATTGCTCTTTCTTTCCTGGGCACAAACCTAGATGACTCTCTTACTATTAGGGATTGTCCTGTGGCTGAGTTCTTGAATGTGGCCTTCTCAACCTAAAAATTGCTCCATGATATCTCTTTCCTTCCATTTAGAGGCATCCTCCTCAAAGATGGAGGAGACAATAGATGGAATTCTAGATCCCCGAAACACAGTGAAGTTGACCCTGTCCTCTACGTGGTTTGCTGACGGGAGAAATAAATCTTAATTGTGTTAGGCATAATGCTTTGTTATAGAGTTACTGTAGGCTAGCTAAAATAAGCTTTTCCTCACTGTCTTTGTGGGTGCTTTTTCTTTGGCACTGCAGAGTGTAGCTTTCACTTAACTAGAGTAGTAAGTTTTGATACCTGATGTTGTGCTTTAGTGGCCACAGGTGTGGCAGCTGGGCCTTCTATGTGGTCCAGTCCAGCCTCTGGGAGAGCTACATGGGTATGTTGCTCCAAAGGCCTAACTAAAAATAGTTACTTCTTTTCCCCCCTAGCCACTGTTCCAAGTTCATTCTTTCCCCATAAGAGATGGCACTCCTGGGAAAAAGCAAATTCTGCTATTTCAAGGTCCTCAGGACTAGGTACCATCTTAATATGGGACCCCCTTAGAACATTCTACTATCATTATTATTATTATTATTATTATTATTATTATTATTATTATTATTATTATTTGTAGAGACAGAGTCTCACTTTATCTCCCCTAGGTAGAGCGCCATGGCATCACAGCTCACAGCAACCTCCAACTCCTGGGCTTAGGCAATTCTCTTGCCTCAGCCTCCCAAGTAGCTGGGACTACAGGCGCCCACCACTATGCCTGGCTATTTTTCTATCTTGTAGTTCAGCCTAGGCCGGGCTTGAACCCCCACCATCGGTATATGGGACTGGCGCCCTACTTGATGAGCCACAGGCACCGCATTCTACTATTATTTAAACAATAAGTATGTAAAGAAGTAGACAGCAGCAGTCAACTGATTAGACAAGTGTACCCCAAGCCAAGAACCTTCAGTTAAGGATCTGGATACTGTCAGCTCATGAATCTTCTCACTGGTACATTGGAAAGAAACCCTATGCCAGGCACTGAAGTAAGTACACTGAATTGCGTAAGTTGGCTTCTTTTCCCTAGGAGTCAGGTATGAGTATTGGGAAAATCCAAGAAACTATATAACATAAAACAGAAAATTATTAAAATGTGTGTTAGTGATCACAAGGAGTTCTGAGAACCCTTAAAGCGATCGGTGAGTTTGTAGAAAATATTGCCCTTGGTTATCTAAGTAGAGCAGATAACAGTAGTTTGAATAGTTAAAATGGGCACTGGTCCCTATGTGAAAGCAATGACCTCTTTATTCTTTCCTTCTTTGGGGTGCCTCAGTCAAAATGTAGAAAATAGCACTTCATAACTGGAAATTAATCATGGATTAGATTTATGGTCACTGAATTATTGTTCTAATAATTTATTGACTCAAATTCTTGTTCTAAGTTAAGGTTCCTCTTCACCTAAATGGGAGTCAAATTGAAACAATTACCCTGAGATACAGCTGGGAGTGAACAGGAGTTGGCTATAAGACTACTGGTTGCAAACAATGAAAATGACTTCATCTCAGACCGGAGTTCAGATAACCGATTCAATGACGCCACAGAATCTGCCCACAGCGCCGAATCTTTTCCCTGATGTTATCTGCAAGTAGCTTTTCTGGTGATGGTGACAGTGTTGATAATGAAGTTAATGTTCATGGCGATGAACTTAGCAGAATAAAAATACTCTTCACTGGACCATTCAAGTTGCTATAGCACTGTCTTTCCTGGAGGTAAGAATTTCTTAACTGTGTTCAGTCAATAGACAGATTCCCAGGCTGCAACCCACGTCTACTCTATGATAATTCCCATGGGATAAGTTTGAAAGGTTTAAGGAACACTATAACAGACTGAGATGTTGATTTCCACACTAATTTTATTGAGGAAAGGTCCTTTCATGCAGATGAGAAGCCAGAGACACAGAGAAGTTAAGCGGCTCGCCTGATGCTGACGGCTTTGCATATGATTACCCTTAGGTACACTCAAAGGGGGTCTAGGCCTGAGGCTCAATCCCAACAGAGGTCCTCAGGGGCTTAGATGGCTACTGTTCCTATACAGGGCCTACACCACTCCTCCAGTTTGGTTCCGTGGCCAATCCTTCCTGGTTCTTCAAGGACTCCCTCCTAAGTTTTTCCTTTGTTTCCCAACATCTCGAGTTTCTCTCTTCCCTTGAGCTCCTAGACCAGTGTTTTTCCACCATTTTTTATCTCTCCGCACACTTGAAACTACAGTTAAACTTCCGCAGCACCCTTAAATTATGTTGATTAAAAAAAGAGTTTTAAAAAAGGATATACTTAATGTGCTTTGAATTTCTTTCAAAAGTAATTTAATTAATGTTCTTTAAAAATTTCTGTAGCACTCCTCAGATCCTCTCATGACACATCAGTTGAAAATCACTGCACCTGACCAAGATTTTGAAAACTTTGCACTTTAGGAGGAGAGCTAAGTCCCATAACAGGTGCTGCTGCAGAGGTGCAAAGACCAGATGCACCGTGAAAGTTTGGGACAGAGGGTTAAGGCCGTCTGTGGAATACTGGAGGTGGTGAAGTGGCCCAATTCACTCGCACCCATTCTGGGATATTTGTAGGTCTTCAACCAGCAGAGGAGAGGGGAGATCAGCAAAAAGATATGTTGCTGCTTTTCTCTTCTTTGCAAATTGGATCTTTGTAACTTAGACCAAGTAGGGGAAAATAAACCTCAGTTCCAGTGATGGTTCAGTGGTCTAAGTCATCTGTTGCAAAATAGGACAGCACTACACCCAGCTGGTAGTGATTTGCAAATCCTGACCCCTGAAGAAAGGGGTGAGAATTTACCAGAAAGTTCTTTTTTTTTTTGTCCAGGGAACCAAACTCTATTTCCCTCAGAAGGCGATATGGATGTTATGGGGCTTTTTGCTTTTATTTTTAATTTTGTTAGTAACCACAAGCCACCCTGTTCCGGTATTTTAAATGCAGCATTTATAAGTTGGGCATAGAAGAAGGGAACAGAATGTGCAACATTTTCTAGTTCACTGTTCCATGTCGGTAAAAAAACACTTTTCTTAAAAGGAAAACTCTACATTCTTCAAGGTGGCAGCATTCAGAATACTGTTCTCTCTGCAATTCGCAACGAGGGATAAAAATGAAGCACTTTAGACACATTTCTGCTACAACATAGGGTGAGGGGACAACTGTCCTCATCACTCCTAACATGAATAGGCAACCCTGTGCTGCCCGTCACCTGTGATCAGCTGAGTTGTGTCCGTAAGGGAGGTGGGTCAGACCTCTAACCCCTAGTACCTGTGAACATGACCTTATTTGGAAGTAGGGTCTCTGGAGGTTTAACCAAGTTGTCAGAGTGGGCCGTAGTCCAACAAGGAGACAGCCACAGAGACACGAGGAGAACGCCGTGTGAAGATGAAGGCAGAGATTGGGGGGATGTGTCTACCAGCCAAGGAACACCATGGAATCCTGGCCGTCACCAGAAGCCGGGGAAAAACATGGGTCCGCTTCTCACTCCGAGAGAGTCAACCCTGCTGACACTGATTTCAGACTTCTGGCCTCCAGACTGAGAGAGAATAATTTGCTATTGTTTTAAGCCACCCAGTTAGTGGTCCTTTGGTTACGGCAGTTCTAGGAAATCAATGCACCACCTTCATGAAAAATGTTCCAAAAGAACTCTGTGTAATATTACACATAAAATTTAACAAAAAACACTTAATCTGACAATAGTTGTAAATATGAAAAATATTATCACATGAAAGATAGTAGGAGATGTTATAGAGAGAAAAGCTGGGCTACTTTGATGGAGAAAGTAAGATCTTTATCACAGAAATGTGGCTCATCTTCAGAGGGGACAAAGGAGATGGTCTAATCTAGGAATGGGCAAACTCCAGCCTGCAGGCCAAATCAGCCCCCGAGCGAAGAATAGTTTTTACTTGGTTCTTGAATGTGGGCCCATTTCTCCTTTCCTCCCATCCAGAGGTTTCCACAGCCTTAGGAGATGGAGAGGCCACTAGATGGAAAGATTTCTAGGTCCCCAAAAGACCCTGTGGACTAGATCTCCCCCAAACCCCAGCCCACATGATATGGTCATGGGAGAAATAAATTTTAATTGTATTTAGTCACTGAGATGTTCCTTGCACGTAGTGGAGAGTTCTGTGTTAGAACAGCTACATTATTATTATTATCATTATCATCACATTGTAATAAACACTCTCATTCTCTGTCTCAGCCTAACCCCAGCTCTGACTCTAATAAAACCAGAGGAATATGCTCCCTGCAGGTGGCTAGCATAGCTTAAAATATTTACTTTTGGGCCCTTTATAGAAAACGTTTGTAAACTTTTGGCTTACTTAGTACAGGGACTTACAACATTTTTTTTTTATTGTTATTATTATTTAGTGTGAAACAATTTTGTAACAAAAACAAAAAAAAGAGAGAGCGAGAACAGGTAGAAAAACCACACTGCTCTTCTGGATGAAGGGGGGTCTACAGCCTTGAACTCTCCCACGCAACCACCTCAGCTGCCCCTGACCTATTCGAGTCCCACAGTTCCACTGAGTGACATTGGCCATGTCAATTGAATATTCACAGTGTTTCATATTAGTGCTGACCATGGCTCGTATACTCTTGAATTTAATCTTCAAAATAATCCTATGAGAGTTGTGCTATTATTATCCCCATCTTCATACATGAGGGAATTGGAACTTAGGGAGATTAAATAAGCTGGTCTGCAGCCAGTGGGTGACAAAGGCGGGAATCACGGGCATGTTTCTCTGGCTCCCACACCCACAACAATGCCACCCTGCCCTGTTCCCCTAAGGTCCCCTGTTCCTAAGGTCTAGGGAAGTGGGGGATTTTCTCTGAGTTTGCAGGTTTGTTGGTCAGTAGCTGGGTCTGGAGTCCAGATCTCTTGACTCCTGATGGGACATTCTTTCCACTGTCCCTTTCAGACTCATTTGTCCTGGACCTGTGGGTTGAGAGGGACATTGACCAGATTGGGAGCGAAGGGGTAGGTGGGTAGGTGGAGGGGTCGGGGTCGCCACATTCTTGCATTCATCAGTTTGACGGGCTGGGGAATGAGACTTACTTAGCCCTGCTCACAGAGGCAGTACCTCCCTCAGCAAAAGCCCAACAGGAGCGGCCTGGTGGACATCCTGTTCTCCACCAACTGCCCATCATGGTCAACCAGGCCTTATTTCTCATGCCAACCCAACCACCTTTCTTGGAGTTTGCTGCTCATCCTTCCCCTCTGTCTCCTTCTCGTTTCCCGAATTGGAAGCATGGAGTTCTCTCCCGATTCAGATTCTAGCTCCTCAAGAACTTGCCTCTCCATGCCGGCACCTCAGAACTGTCTTGACCGAGGACAGCTGACTCCTTCCTACACCACCCTTCAGGAGCACTCGACCCAGATTGTATGCAGAGGGTTGCACCTGCCGGACACTCAGCCCAGCCTCAGACTCGGGACCAGTATTTCCTTCTTTCCCTGTGAAATGCTAGATGCGATGTGCTCACCTCCCGTGTGCCACTGACATCACCACCATCATGGTCACGGACACTGCTAAGCTAGTGGCTTTAAGGGACAGAAGTATGTAGAAGTGGTAATAATAATAATAGTATGATGAATTCACTGAGCACTTTATACACATATGAGGGAAACACTCTTACAATCCCCATTTTAAAGATGGGGGAATTGAGGCCTAGACAGCTTCAGCAACTTGTCTAAGGGCACAGAGCCAGGAAACACGGAGCCAGATTGGGAACATCTGTGTCAGGAGAGCAGTCGCCTTTGCTGGCTTCCTGCCGTATGCCAGGCCTTCTTCCTGCTGCTTGACACATGTGCTGGGAAATTCTGGGAAGATACTTGCTGCTATGTTCCCCTCGTATTTCCTGCATTTTCTCCCCATTAGCCTGCTAGGTCTTCTGTGAAGCTTCAGGGAAAGGAAAATCAGCAAAACAAAGATAACAGAGGAGTCATGTTTTTAGCTTTTGAGTCCCACATCCCAGGTTCTGGTTATAAACCAAAGATTGGGACAATTAGAGGGAGAGCTGGGGAACTTCTTCTCCAGAGCAGACAAGACCCTTCAAATCTGAGAAGGAGGTGAGCCAGGGAATCCAGGAAAACCGATATGATGGTGGAGGCCCAGGAAGCTGAGCGCTTACCACCTGTCTGGAGACCAGCTGGGGCAGTGGACGGCAGGGGTCCCATGTCCTCCTCAGGGCTTAGATGAGGACAAGCCGATTTGACAGAGATTATATCTCCATGATGAAGCCAAATTAAGACTCAAAATAGAAATTAAATACAGTTACAGAAAAAATCTTAGAAGTTGCCTTTCTTACACAGCCCAGTTTGGGGCCCATGTCTACCCCCGTGTTCACCATCTCTATCCTGCACAGTGACCCCGTGGAATCATTTTTTAAAATTATCCCTATATTGCAGCATTTGATTACAGAGTGGAAAAATTGTTTGCCTGGGACAGGGGAGGGGGAAAGACAGCCAAAAAGTAGAAGGAAAAGTACATTCGGAGAAAAGTGGAAAGCAAGCAATGTAGGAGAAAGAAAAAACAGGAGTGAGACTTAGGCAGGGTCTCTGAGGCACAGCCCCGGAGTCACAACCATTCTCAGAAAGAACATTACTCTTTCTCCTCTAATAAGAGTGAGCATTTTGTGGGCATTTACTTACATTTCATTTGGTGGCACAGTCATTTCCTTGATCCCTTTTCCCGAAGCTCTAGCTTGGGACCAGACGTCGTGAAAATGTAGCCAGCCTCCACGAAGGAGTTATTTCAACTGTGTCGTTGGTGCAAAAAAATTGCATGTGAATCAGAGTTCTATCCTGGAAATTATGCTTTGGGACAAATATGTTATGAATGACTGCTCATAAAATCCTTGCCAGTATGTATGCTATCACAGCATTCAATTATTTTAACCTGCTGTGAACCCGCTTGTGATAAATCATGGGAAAACTAAAGAGAGCTATCTTTAGTCACTGCACTGTTTCACTCGCTCGAGTCATTCACGGCTCTAAAAATACAATTTATATCATTGGATTCCTGAAATTCTTTCGGTGCTTACATTCTGATTTAAGTGGCATTAAAGCTAGAGCGATTAAGCTGAGAAGTCCAAGGCTACTGATGTCCCCCTGGGTTTGAGCTGCCTATCAGATGGGGCACATTGTTTATCAGACTCCCAGCAAGAGTGCAATTAGAACGTGGCCTGTGGGTTGGAAAAAGGCTCGGGATTCTCAGCCTGAAAACAGACCTTTCAGTGACAGCGTGTGTAATACTTTTGGTGGGACGAACCCAGAGGAGGTGATTGTGCAATTTAACACCTAACTTAGAACACTTTTGGAATTGATGGGGGTGCCATTCAGATTCATACCAGGAAACAGGTAGAAAGTAGGGTTGTTTTGTTCAAACAGGCAAAGTTCCTAATAAGAGACTAAGAAGGGAGAATGAGGTTGAATCTGCTTCGTGGTTAAGGCCCACATCTTAACTTCCTTCACAAATCATCTAGAGCAGCGGTTCTCAACCTCTGGGTCGCAACCCACAGGGACTGTATTAAAGGGTCGCAGCATTAGGAAGGTTGAGAACCACTGATCTAGAGAAAAAAAAGGAACCTTTAGCTCCCCTTTCCTGTAGTCTAGACAGTCTCCTTCATATTCCTTGGGGACCCTGAGCTGCTAGTACAAGTTTCTGCCCGGGGTTTGTGCACAAGCTAACAAAGGACTGACTGAGTTAGGTTTGAATGTGTCACTTTTATAGATAAAGGGTTAAGGGATTTGGGATCTGAGGTTACAGAGTTGCAGAAAGAGAGTAAGAAAAACACTTTGCTGGAAAAGAGAAGCGATGTGCTGTGGCTCAGGTATTGTGGATAGCAACTTCTGGAGGATCAATTTCCTCTCCCAGTAAATTTAGGGAGCTGGATTAGATGCATGATTCTCAGCCTAGGCAGCACACTAGAATCTCTTTCAATGTCCTCCTTGCCCACCCTAAGAGATGTTATTTAATTCACCTGGGATGGGGCTCCCCAGGTGACATTGGTGTGCAGCTTGGGCAGAGAACTGTTAGACTGGAGAGCTCTTGATGTCTCCACCAACTTTTGTCTGGAGGCCTCTGTGATGGTGTGAGCTTCTGGGAAACGTGGAAATGGAAGGTGCAGGAGTGATTCATTACCTTTGGCATTGGCCTGTTACAACTGAAATTATTCTGATACAACATTTCCTATGATGCTTTATGAAAGTTCTCGACATCCCTGCCTGTCCTGTGGATGAGGACAAACCAGGAGAAAAGTACTTTCTCCAGGAAAGGAAAGAGGCCAGGAAGTCTCAATCAAGTATCTTCCCAGCTAATGCCCTCGGCATTATAATGCATTTTATATATATATAAAATATATATATATATCTTCCCAGGGCTCCAGTTTGCTGCCTCAGGTCAGCTTTTGAAGTGGCCATGAGTCTTTCTAGGTCAAACATTTATTCCACCATTGATGTACTTCTCACATAATGCTTCAGATATTGCCTGTGACACAAGCGACTTGAAAAACAATTAAGGATGTAAAAATAGTATTAATGAGAAAAACCCTCCTCACCAGCCTCACCCCCTCACAGCTCCAGGGATCTGTGGATTTGAGACCAGCTTTTTGAAGCTTGACGATTTGACTGGTATTTAATGCTTTCTCG
The DNA here is from genome assembly GCA_963574655.1 of Perodicticus potto. NCBI lineage: Eukaryota > Metazoa > Chordata > Mammalia > Primates > Lorisidae > Perodicticus > Perodicticus potto. The sequence continues at coordinate 2,937 of CAUYRH010113573.1, read as the reverse complement.
TTTTTCCTGATCAGGACCACTAGGCACGTTATGTTCTTTCTCCCAGTTGGCAACTCAACAAAGGCCAGCAATAAAAACCTCCACTCTTGTAATAAACTGTTGTACAATCTACTGCCGATGAACAAGGTCCCTGAAAATGTGCAACCTTTCTGCACGTTAAACACAAAACAGATGGAGGTTTGAAAATAACTTTCTTCTTCAGGGGAGGGGAAACTCAAGGAAGAGCAGAAGTCATGGGCAGAGGCTTAACTTCCTAAACCAGAGGCTTAACTCTCTGTTCCAGGTTGACAGGGGCAACCACATCATTTCAATGATGCTGCAGATGGTGGGGCAGCCGAGGATCCTGGGAGGAGGGTGTCAGGCTTCAGGAGACCGGTGTGTGAAGTATTGGAGGGTCCACCGATCTGTCACTTGCTAGTGGGGTAAATGAGGCGACCGGCTTGTTCCTTGGTGTCTGGTTTTTAAACCTCACCTCTAAAATGATTACTTTGAGCCCTATTCCTCAAGCACTCCAGAGAATGGAGTAGCCAAAGATAAAAGGTAGCCATAAAGTTCGCATGCAATTTTAAACTGCACACTAGTTTCAATTGCGCACAAACTTCGTGGCCACTCTGCATAAACACTCTTGTTTGTTGTGAATGTTGTTTTCAATTTGCTTCTATTTGTCGGTTGGATTTTACATAAGTTAGTAAAACAAATTATGTATATAATATAACATAATATAATATAATTTTATATATATATATATAACATATGTAATTCCTGAGACAAAAAAAAAAGTCTTTCATTTATGACCAGAACCTGAGATTTGGGACTTCAAAGCTAAAAAATATGACTCTTTTGCTATATCTGTTTTGCTGGCTTTCCCTCCCCTGAGGGTGTAGCTGATTAATGGGTAGCAAATGCTGGTAATACCAGGGAAAAATATCCTACAAGAATTTCTAACCACATGCGTAAAGTCCAGAAGACAGTAGGAAGCCAACAAAAGGGACTGTTATTGTGGAAGTGACTGAGGTTTGGTTGTAATGAACATCACTTTTTAGCTGGGTAAATGAGGCAACCAGTTAAATGAAACTGAAACTTTATCTCAGAGTACTGAAACAACCACCTTCCATTTGTGTCCTACCTCCTGGAAGTGCTAAAGATGTTCACCCTGTGGTAAGGGTGGGGTCTGTATGGCAGTCATTAAGTATTTTGTCAGCTGGAATGGCATCCATGGAAGGTTTTCCTCAACATACAGAATCATGTGAAGTGAAGTGTTGAAATGAAGTATCTCCTAAAGGGGGTAAGATGCTACCAGACTTGGGAGAAGAGTGGACTTTCAACTGGCTTTATCAGTCAAGATACAGTGAGGAAAACAGAAACCATGCTAGGAATTTCAAACAGGCAGGATTTAATACAGGAATTGATTCTTCAGGTGTTGGAAGCTGGAGAGTACAAAGGAACATTGAAGAAGAGCTACCACTCCTGGATGGATGCCACAAAAGACAGAAGGGGCATACCGCTGAGGAACTGCTGGTCAGCTCTCACAAGAAGGGGCATAACTACTGCTGATGGCCCCTCTAGAGAGAATCGAAGGTTCTGGAAACACTGGAAAAGAATGGCAGCTACAACCAGCAGCCTCTGCCCCAGCTCTGCCCCCTTGGAGAAGCAGGCGTCTCTCTAGCACCACCTATTGGCAGAAATTAAGGATAGCTCATGAGGGCACAGGCTGCAGAAGGTTTGGTTTGTTGCTGAGACAAGAGGAGCATAATTGGTGCATGGGGCCAGGTGGGAGCTGGAGACTCTCAGGCAGGATGGTGGGCAGAATTCATGAGAAATGACCACAACAGGAGGCAAAAGAAAAGAGCTGGCCTCTTTTCCCCAGGATAGCAAGCAAGAAGTCAGATTGAACATTACAGAAAAACCAGCCACGTCAATGCCCAGAGAGACTTCATTCTAGTCCAGTGAACGCTTTAGTAATTGTTCATTTAGTGGGAGAGAAGGAGCAAAGTGAACAGGTGTACCAGGTGCTAGTGATTTTTGTATAATTCAAATATCTACCCAATAGTCCCAGGTTTTTTCTCTGCTCTGCCTTGCTGTCAACCACATCACTATAGCCAGCAACTGTCCTTTATATATATGCATTTCGTACTTGTTTTTCTAAAGGACATCAATGTATTTACTCCTCCTGTAACTCAGTGGGGGATGAAGCTGACCATTTTCCTTTCTTTCCACTCTATAGACAAGACACAATCAGGTTAAATGACTGGGAAAGTCATCTCAGAATCACCTGCAAAGCCCGGAGTTGGGCTTAGGTCTCCCACAGTACTTTCCGCCATGACATAAAACCTAAAAGTATCTTGGTTTCAATCACGAGTTTGACAAGGTACAAACCTTTCAAACACAAAAATAAACAAATCATACCGTGTTCCTGAGTTTAACTGGGTAAAAAGAGTTTGACTGATTAAAAGGAGCCTTTCATGGCCTGTGTCTGGGAAACTGTGCACTACTCGGCGTCTCTCCGAACGCTGTTGACTGTACACAGAGTGCAATACTTTCCCAGTGACAGATGATGAGTTGCATTTTAAGCGGGGTATAAGGTATAAAAACAGCAAATAAAAAAAATACATATACATAAAATTGCCTTGGAAAAATCACTTAAACTCCTGTAAAATACTGGTACCTTCTTTTGGAATAAGATCAGCACTGCCAGTCCCTCCCAGGACTGCAAAAGACCTTGGTTACTTCTCTTTGGCCCCTGATGACAAGGTTGGTTTGCACTTAGGGGGCATGTTGGATAAAACATTTGCATTCTTTTTTTGAGACAGAGCCTCAAGCTGTCACCCTGGATAGAGTCCTATGGCATCACAGCTCACAGCAACCTCCAATTCCTGGGCTCAAGCGAGTCTCCTGCCTCCGCCTCCCAAGTAGCTGGGACCACGGGCGCCCGCCACA
>CAUYRH010113569.1:0-24008 GCA_963574655.1 Perodicticus potto | reverse complement strand
CTAACCCTAACCCTAACCCTAACCCTAACCCTAACCCTAACCCTAACCCTAACCCTAACCCTAACCCTAACCCTAACCCTAACCCTAACCCTAACCCTAACCCTAACCCTAACCCTAACCCCAACCCCAACCCCAACCCCTAACCCCACCCACCACCACAACCCTGACCCCTGACCCTAACCCTAACCCTTGACCTGTGACCCCTGACCCCGACCCCGACCCTAACCCTAACCCTAACCCCAACCCCAGCCCCAGCCCCAACCCCAACCCTAACCCCTAACCCTAAACCTAACCCTCACCCTAACCTTGACCATAAACCCTGACCCTAAACCCTGACCGTAAACCCTGACCCTGACCCTGACCCTTGACCCCCTGACCCGTGACCCATGACCTGTGACCCGTGACCCATGACCCTGACCCCCACCCACTGACCCCCGACCCCTTACCCCGACCCCGACCACGACCCTGACCCCCAGCCCTAACCCTAACCCTATAGCTTTGTGTTGAAGGCCAGACAATCCACACCTGCTCCTCCTAGGTGCTGGCTTGGCTCCTGAAAAGCAGCTCAGCCCAGGCTACCCTCTGACAATTCGAGGAGCATCCTGTCTCCCCAGCAGGCATACCTGGTGGCCTTGCCATCATATCACTGCACCTGGAAGACACATCATTACACACAGAGGCAACATTCACACCTGTGCTGCACTGGACCTGTATAGACCCTCCCACTCTGGACTCAGGAGGAACACTGACCCACAGTACCTGCTCCCAGGTCCTAGTCCACTAATGCTGAGCTATGAGTCATGCCTGCTCCTGCTCATTTCTGCTGGTACTTAAAAAAATCAAACTGCACTAAACAATATCTTACCAAGACATAACCATAAATGCCAAAATTTCAAAGATATATATTATCTTGTCAAATAATGTCCAATTACAAAATACAAACTATTAATAATTTAAATTATAGCCATTATGACCATGTCAAAAAAATGAAAATCCATAAACATAAACCCATAAACAAAAGTAAAAAATGATGGCCGCTATTATCCTAAATAATCACTACATACTAGACAAGCCCTGATGAAATCAAATAAGCCTACATGCCAACATCTAAAAATTTATTCATTTCCAAAAATCTACTGTCATAGATAAGAGACTAGACTCCATTATACCAAAGACCCAGGACACTCTGTAAACTCCATAAACTACTACCTAAATTTAGTCTAAATAAAAATACTTTGAAAATATAACCACTGTAGGGTCAGTGCCTATAGCTCAGAGGCTAGGGCGCCAGGCACATATACACTGGAGCTGCCAGGTTCGAACCAAGCCTGGGCCTGCCAAACAACAATGACAATGACAATCAAAAAATAGCCAGGCATTGTGACAGGTGCCTGTAGTCCCAGCTATTTGGAAGGCTGAGGCAAGAGAATTGCGTAAGCCCAAGAGTTGGAGGTTGCTGTGAGCTGTGGCACCACAGCACTCCACTGAGGGCAACAAAGTAAGACTCTGTCTAAAAAAAAAAGAAAAAAAAAACACTTTAAAAACAAAAAATATTTTACCCTTATAATCTATAAAGAGGAAGATCTCTTTAACATATATGATGCTACTTAATAACATTACTTATACTTTTACTATAAAAATATAAAAGTAACCCCAAAACAGAACAGCTCTTTAAAAGGTACCTTTGCTGTTTTGAAATTACTGACTTTTCTATAAATAAAAATAAAATTATTACTCTCTCATCCAATTCTCCGTTAATTAACTTAAATGACAGACTCAATGGTCCAACAACAGCCACACTCAGAGGGGAAAAAAAAATCACGAAGAGGAAACAGGTGCAGGGCAAGCTGTACTAACACGCCTGAGGTGCAGGTCTCTTCAGACAGCACCTTCCGAAGCAGCCACAGGTGGTGAAGTGAGGTGGGCCAGTGGGGGTTAATGGCCGCCAACTGGGACAATGTACCGGCTTTGGGTCAAATTCCTGGGAGTACTTTGTGTGCAGTGGCAAATCTGATACAGCAATCAGTCACCCTTGGGGGATCTGAGGGGAGGGAAAAAGGGCACTATTTGTTCTGCTGCTATTCCGAGTTCTCTAGAAGTATGAAACAATTGGAATGATTTTTTTTTTTTTTGAGACAGTTTCTCACTCTGTCGCCCTAGGTAGAGTGTGTGGCGTCATGGCTCACAGCAATCTCAAACTCCAGGGCTCAAGCGATCCTCCTGCCACACCCTCCGGAGCAGCTGGGACTCCAGGCACCACCACCATGCCCAGCCAGGAAGTAAACGACTTTTATAAACAACCCTGTCAACACCCTGTCAGTAAAGCACAGGCGACATCAAACTTGCTTGCAGAGGCCGAGCCCGACCGAAATCCACATCACCACAGCTGTGGAACCACTTTGTGTGTGATGTCACTTTAGTGTAGAGAAGCCACTAAGTGGACATCACACCAGCAGCCAAAGCAACCTGGATGTGGAGGACCTCGGTGTAGACACCATGGGCTCTCCGTTTCCATTTTCCACACGGAGCCCCCTCCCGGGTCTCTGAACACCAGCGGTCCCTCAGCAGGAGAGCTGGGACGGGAAGGTTGCACTCACGGTTGGAGTTGGTGAGCCCCGCCGTCCCGAAGGCCTCGCGCTGAGGCAGTGGCGCTCATCTGCTCAGGCCGGGCAGCGCTGAGGAGTTGCTCTCAGCCCGGGGCACTGCGGGGCCACGCCTTCTATCACGTGGGCCACGCCCCGGAGTCGCTTGTGCCTGCACGCCGGCGGTACTGAGCGGCCGCGCCTTCTCTCAGCTGAGGCTGAGGAGGCGGAGCCCAGTAGTCTCCCGCCGGCGCCCCGCTGCGGGCAGGCAGACAGTTTGCTCCCTGCTGGCCTTGGTGGGCACTGCAGCCTCGCAGCACCCGGTGCCCTCAAGAATGGGATGGGACCTCAGCTCCTGTTCCTGTCCCACTACACCTCTTTCCTGGAGCTGTACCTGTCCTAATCCCCAGGCTCTGTGGACAATCCTGCACCTGTTGAGAGGAGCTTAGCGTATGTGATTAATTTAACGATGTTGAGATCATAGATGATCCCAGGATTACACCGGGTGGGCCTAACGTAATTGCAAGGGTCCTTATAAGAAAGAGGCGGAAGGCCACGGGGAGAGGACGCTCTGGGGTGGGCCCGGAGGTGGCGGTGCGGGGCCACAAGCCGAAGCCTGCGTGGCAGAGAGAGAGGACACGAACTGCCCCTGACACGCAGAAGTCAGGCAGCGCAGCCAGCGCCTCGACTTTAGACTCCTAACCTCCAAAATTATAAAAATTGTAACAGATTTGTGGGTTTTAAGCCACTAAGTTTGTGGTAACTTGTTACAGTATTAGGAATCTGCTACGACTGGCATTTGCTACTCATTCCATTAGAACAATAAAGTCACTATTATCTTTAAAACAAAGGGTAAAAGAATGAAGCTCTGCCATATTTCTTCTCTTCCTTTTCTGCATGGTGTCTCGTAGGGTCTACGATCATTATCTCCATTTCTTCCCCTTAAGAGCCTAAAGATTGCTCCTCTTGTCCACCTTTCAACCAGAATCTGCCCTGAAGCTCCTCTCCTGAATAACTTCAATGGTGATCCACTGATTACATCAAAATGATGCCCTTTAGTCCTTGATTTTTCAGCCTCTTGGCCATATTTGAGATTTATGCCAGGCTTCCTTTCAAAGGGACCTCTTCTCCCTTGACTTCTGCTCGCTGTTCTCTTCTTACTTTTCTTCTTACATTCCCAGTCAGGATTTGTGGCCCCATCATGCATTTCTTACCACTCAAGTAAGAAATTTTGAAGCCATCGTTGGTTTCTCACAAGGGCCCCTCAACCCTCAGGGAATTCTAGCTCATGCTATGTTTAAATTGCATATTCTCCTTTATGTCATCTCTTCCACTAACTAGAATAAGTTTCATATTTTATCATCTGTTTTATTGCAATAGCCTTTTCATATCCTGACTCCGGCCTGCTCCTGAAGTTCCATTTTCCACTCTCCTGCAAGGGTAATTTCTCTAACATGTCAATCTGATCATGTTACTTTCTGTGCTGAAATCTGTTACCATTTCCTCATTATTTCAGATTACATCTGCCTGTTAGTATTTCATCTTTTCTTAGACCTCCCAAACTTTATAGCTTAATGGTGACAAGTTAGGATTTTGATGCAGATGATCCATCTCATACCAGTTCAATCAAGGAATTAGCTTTCACATAGAGGAGAAGTTAATTAGCCTCAATTTCTGCTCTATAAAATAGGGGTAAAAAACAACTCACAGAGTTGTTCAATATTAAATGAATTAAATTTTGTAAAGAGACGAGTTTCAAAACAATAGGATGTGGCTATCATTATTGTTATCTTTAGGAAATACTAAGAAGCATGAATGGAGAACTAGGTACCATGTCCTTCACCTTGTGGCAATAGTGATGGCAAACCATTAGCATTTCAGCATCATATTTTCTAGGCATTCCTTTCTGTGCACTCACTACACATGTATTTATCAAGGGCCTACTATGTCCCAGCTACTTTTTATACAATGATAATGAATCATAAACAAAACGCTAAAGCTCCTTCCTCTAGAGCTTACTTTCTAGTGGAAAATATAAATACTAACAAGAAGAGTACCTTATGTTAGATTTATGCCTGGCTCTCCTTTCAAAAGGGCCTCTTCTCTTATGTTAGAGATACTATCAAAGAGAAAAATACAGAGGAAAGAGGTGATTGATGGGAAAATAAGATGAAATCTTAGATAGAATAGGCAGAGAACATCTCACTAAGAAGGTGAGTTGACCTAAGATTTAAAGGGAGTGAGCTGTCCTGCCATTATTTTTTCTCTCAGAGATTAGACCTCTGTTGGGTATGGAGGGAGCCTCACAGATGCATGGAACAGCAGAGAGGTCTGTGTGACTGAAGCTGAAAGATCAGGCAAGAGTGAGAGAAAATGCCACAGACCCCAGTGATCAAAATAAGAACTTTGACTTTTACTCTGCATATGATATGAAGGCATGTCATAGGAAATCTGTTAAGAATTTTGGTCTTATTTCAATTTTCTTTTATTGAAAATTTGAACCATTCATGTAAACATGTTCCTTTAGTTGGGGATATATTTTAAAGGAAAAAAATCAATATATAAAATTTGGTATAAAAATAATATAACATATTTCTTATGTGTTCGACAATCTATTTAATATTCTATATATGCATTTTGTTTTTGTTTTTGTTTTTTTGCTCTAATACTGATATGATCATTGTTCATTGACAGATACTAAAAAAAAAATCGTCAAGGTAATTTAATACGTGTATGTACATATCCCTTAGTATATCTATGATGGACTGATTCCAAGACCTTCATGGATACCAAAACCCAAGGATGCTCAAGTCCTGTTTACAAAATAGTGTAATATTTGCATATAAGCTTTAAATAATTTCTAGATTATTTATAATACCTAACACCTATAATTCCCTATTTATAATGAACATGCTATGTAAGTAGTTGTTACAATGGCTTTTTTTTTTTTTTTTTTTGTAGAGACAGAGTCTTACTTTATCACCCTTGGCAGAGTGCCGTGGCGTCACACAGCTCACAGCAACCTCTAACTCCTGGGCTTAGGTGATTGTCTTGCCTCAGCCTCCGGAGTAGCTGGGACTACAGGCGCCCGCCACAACACCCGGCTGTACACAATGGCTTCTTTAGAAAACAATGACAAGGGGAAATGTCTGTACATGTTTAGTGCACATGATTTTTTTCCAATTTTTTTTTTAAAGGGTAGGGATTTTTGTTTTTTGTTTTTTGTTTTTTGTTTTGTAGAGACAGTGTCTCACTCTATCGCCCTCCATAGAGTGCTGTGGAGTCACAGCTCACAGCAACCTCCAGCTCTCAGGCTTAAGAGATTCTCTTGCCTCAGCCTCCCAAGTAGCTGGGACCACAGGAGCCCACCACAGCGCCCGGCTAATTTTTGATGCAGTTCAGCAGGGGCCGGGTTTGAACCCCAGCCCTCGGTATATGGGGCCGGCGCCCTACTCGCTGAGCCACAGGCGCCGCCCCTTAAATGCTTTTTAATTAATTCCTGCTTAAGTTTAATACTTTTGCAGGACCCAAAGATCAGTGATATTGTTTATAAAATTAAGAACAGGGCGGTGCCTGTAGCTCAGTGAGTAGGGCGCCATCCCCGTATACCGAGGGTGGCGGGTTCAAACTCAGCCCTGGCCAAACTGCAACAAAAACATAGCTGGGGCTTGGCGCCTGTGGAGGCGCCAGCCGCATACACCTGAGCTGGCGGGTTCGAATCCAGCCCGGACACGCCAAACACTAATGATGGCTGCAACGAAAAATAGCTGGGCGTTGTGAAGTGCGCCTGTGAGTCCCAGCTACTTGGGAGGCGGAGGCAGGAGAATCGCTTGAGGCCAAGAGTTGGAGGTTGCTGTGATAATAGTGGGCGACAGGGCGACAGGGCGACAGCTCGAGGCTCTGTCTCAAAAAAAAAAAAAAATAGCTGGGCGTTGTGGCAGGCGCCTGTAGTCCCAGCTACTCGGGAGGCTGAGGCAAGAGAATCACCTAAGCCCAAGAGCTGCAGGTTGCCGCAACAAAGTGAGACTCTGTCTCTTTTAAAAAATAAAATAAAATAAAAAGAACAGACATTGATTCTATTAACTCATTAGGGAATATGTTCCAAAAACACACATGTCGCATGAAATGATAAAACAATAGAAACATTCCTTCAAATTAAGAAAATTACAAGACTGCTGATTAGTTTTATGTAATGGTAGTTCTTGACAATGTGTGAAAACAAATATGTAGAGACTTAGGGGTAGAGGCAATAAGAAAACTACCATTATTTGGAGATGTGAATGTCTAATTAGGAAGTCCCAAATAAATTACAAATATTTAGAATTTTCGGTAGAATAGCAAATACACAAGTTGTCTCTCAGTATCCAAGGAGCCATCTGGCCCTTGCTCAATTTTTTAAGCTCCTCCCCTGTTCTGCTTAGCTACCCACCCCCCCACCCCACCCCCACGCTGCTTGTCTAGCTCCTCTCCTACACTGGCTGCCTGTCTGCCCTCATACCTAGCAACAGCCTCACTGCCTGAGATGTCAACCTCATTTAATATTCACATTAGGTCCCCCTCTAGCCCTCTAGCTCAAGTTTTTTAAAACTCCTGCTGCTCTTCTGCCTAGTCCCACTCCTACACTGCCTGCCTATCTCCTCCCCTGCCCTGCCTGCCTGCCTACCTAGCACTAGCCCCCTCCTGGGATTCAAACTTCTCTGAATATTCATATTAGAGCCATCAAGCTATCACACAATTTTTTCAGCTCTTCCCCTAGTTCGCTTAGCTCCACCCCTATGCTGCCTGCCTAGCTCCTCCCCCAGCTTGGCTGCCCACCTACCTAACACTAGGGTCCCTGCCAGGGATATGAAACTCATTAAATATTCATATTAGGGCCCTCTACCCTTCGCTAACATTATAGGCTCCTCCCCATCTCTGCTTAGCTCCACCTCTACCCTGCCTGCCTGGCTCCTCCCCTGGCCTACCTGACAGCCTGAAATCTAATGGCGTTTGCCTTGCTGCATTTTTTAATTACCTGGGACCAGAGGCGCCTTTGTTTTCCTTCCATGTGTCTTTGACCAGTGACCTAGACTTGTCCCACCATTGTATCTTGTGTGCTGATAACTTGCTTTCTACTTCCAAAGGTTCACAGATGGAAGGAAGACCTTGGAATAAATAATATCGTGCTTATGGAATAGGTATAGCTATCTGGGGGACAGAGCGTGAACTGTGGTGAGCAGACGAGTAATGAAGACGGGGAAAGAAATGTAATATTAAAATATATTATGTGAATACCAGGCGGCGCTCTAGTCCTAGGAAAAGAATGACAAAACCATTCTGTGGTTGGACGCGAGACGGCGCGCCAGGATTAGAAAAGAAAAACTACATCCGCTTCTTAGTGAGGTGGAGCCGGAAGTTGCTAGCGGGTTGCCGTGGAGACGGGTCCTGTTTTCCAGATATCCCTGACTTTATTCTGGGCCTGGGGGCGGCACCAGAGTGGCATCCCCCGAGGGGCGGGGGCTACAGTCCTGAGGACTCTTCAAACCTCTTGGGGACATGTGTCTGTCCGGCAAACAGCACCTGGCGGTCACAGGGCCAGTGAAGAGGCGGGGCCTCTCCCTCCGGCGAACTCCGCCTCAGCGTGTTCAGCCCAGGGACGGTCCCAGCCTCGAGGACAGCGTTCAAGCCGGTCTAGCCATGGGACCCTAGAGAACTACTGGAAACGCGGCTTGGGGGTGCTGCCGGCTGAAGACGTCAAGGTCCCCGCTCCGCTCCTGCGGCGACGGACCAGATTTCCCACTAAGTCAGGCCTGGGAGCGAACCACTCTGTACTGCGCCCGCAATAGCCGGGCCCCAACTCCCGACTCCAGCACCCGGCTCCGTCTTGAGGGGCGATTTTGAGATCGGAGGTGATCCAGGGTTACCCCGAGTGGGCCCAGTGTAATCACGAGGGTCCTTGTAAGAGAGGCGGGAGGCCAGGGGAAAAGGACGCTCTGTGCGGACCCAGAGGTAGCGGCGCGGAACTTCGAGAGAGAGCAGGGATATCGGCTGCCCAGGACACCAAGGAAGTCAGGCGACGCAGCAGGCGCCTCCACTTTACTCTCCTGACCTCCAGAGCTGTAGGAATTGTAACAGATTTGTGGGTTTTAAGCCACTAAATTTGTGGCAATCTAATACAACTGGCATTTGCTACTTACTCCGTTAAAACAATAAAGTCATTATTATCTTTAAAACAGGTAAAAGAATGAGGCGCTGCCCTATTTCTGTATGGTGCCTCATATGGTCTATATTCATTATCTCCACTTCTTCCCCTCAAATTCCTAAGGATTGTTCGTCTAGTCCACCTTTCAACCAGAATCTACCTTAAAACTCTGTTTCTTAACAACTTCAGTGATGATTCACCAATTACCACATCCAAATGATGCCCTTTAGTCCTTGATTTTTTGACCTCTTGGTCATATTTAAGATTTATGCCAGGTTCTCCTTTCAAAAGCACCTCTTTTCCCTTTATTTCAGCTCACCGCTCTCTTCCAAATCTATTTTTCAGGATTCATGGCTCTGCCATGCATTTCTTACAGCTCAAGTAAGAAATTTTGAAGCCATTGTTGCTTTCTCACAAGAGCCTCATTGAATTCTAAATCATGATGTGTTTAAATTCCATAATCTATTTTATGTCATCTCTTGCACTGATTAGAATAAGCTTCAGGTTTTATCATCGGTTGTATTGCAACAGCCTATTCATTTCCTGACTCCAGCCTACTTTGGCCGTTCCATTTTCCACTCTCCTGCAAGGGTAATTTCTCTAACATGTAAATCTGATCCAGGGTTAGGGTTAGGGTTAGGGTTAGGGTTAGGGGTTAGGGGTTAGGGGTTAGGGGTTACTTTCTGGGTTGAAATTTGTTGGTATTTCCTCATTGCTTTCAGATTACATCTGCCTGTTAGTATTTCATTTTTTCTTAGACCTCTGAAACACTATAGCTTAAGGGTGACAAGTTACGATTTTGATTCAGATGATCTGCCTCATACCAGTTCCAACAAGGAATGAGCTTTCACATACTTAATAAGTTAATTAGCCTTAATTTCTCACCTATAAAATAGGAGCAAAAAAACAACTCACAGAGTTGTTAAATATAAAATGAATTAAATTTTGTAAATAGATAAGTTTCAAAGCAATAGGATGCAGGTACCATTATTGTTACCTTCAGGAAATACTGAGAGGCATGAATGGAGCATTAGGTAGCATGTCCTTCCTTGAGGTATGTGGCTGATACAGGTCTTAAAAGCCTTGTGGCAATAGTGATAGCAAACCATTAGCATTTGAGGATCATATTTTCTAGGCATTCCTTTCTAGGCACTCACTAGACATGTATTTATCAAGGGCCTACTCTGTCCCAGGCACTTTTTCTACAACGATAAGGGATAGTAAAAGAAATGCTAAAGCTCCTTCCTCCAGACCAGGGGTCCTCAACCTACGGCCCACCGAGGACATTTATTTGGCCCTCCAGGTATTTTTGCCGCCAGTACATGACCTGCTTAGCAGCCGACTCTTCCAGGTCCTCAGTGTGCATGTGTGGCACTCTCCAACTCCCCTCCTTCTCTATGTCTCTTGACTCCTCTTCTCAATCTCAGGTGAGACTGAGACTTGTGATCTGATGAGTCACAAGCTTGCCTGTACAGAGCCTGCTGCTGCCTGAGGACCAAGGTAAGAACAAGTTAGGATGGTTTTTTTTTTTTTTAAGTTAGGAGGTCTATTTTTGTTTTTTGTTTTTTGGTTTTTTTTGAGACAGAGCCTCAAGCGGTCATCCTGGATAGAGTGCCGTAGCATCACAGCTCACAGCAACCTCCAATTCCTGGGCTCAAGCAAGTCTCTTGCCTCTGCCTGCCTCCCAAGTAGCTGGGACTACAGGTGCCCACCACAACTCCTGGCCATTTTTTGTTTGCAGCTGTCATTGTTGTTTGGCAGGCCAGGCTGGATTTGAACCCGCCAGCTCAGGTGTACGTGGCTGGCGCCTTAGCCCGTTGAGCCACAGGTGCTGAGCCTATATATATATATATACTTTCGCAGTTAGTAGGGCCTTTTTTTGCGATTAAGGGGGGCCTTTTTTTCCTGAAGTTAAGAGGTCTTTTTTTTTTTTTTTGCAGATAAAGGGCGCCTTTTTCTCATTTTAAATATTGTATTTGTATTTGTTCCCTTTTTTTTTTGCAGTTTTTGGTCAGAGCTAGGTTTGAACCCACCACCTCCAGTATATGGGGCCGGTGCCCTACTCCTTTGAGCCACGGGTGCCGCCCCCATTTTGTTTTTTTACTTCAAAATAAGATATGTGCAGTATGCATAGGAACTTGTTCATAGTTTTTGTTTTAAACTATAGTCCGGCCCTCAAACGATCTGAGGGACAGTGAACTGGCCCCCTGTTTAAAAAGTTTGAGGACCCCTGCTCCAGACCTTACTTTCTAGTGGAGAATACAAACACTAACAACAAACTAAAGAGTACTTTATGTTAGATGGAGATAATATATAAGAGAAAAACACATAGGAAAGAGGTGATTGACCAGGAAATAAGATTAAAGTTTAGATAGGAGAGAAAGGGAAAATCCCAGGTGAGTTCGCCTAAGATGTAAAGGGAGTGAGCAGTCCTGCCATTCATTTTTCTTTCAGAGACTAAAGCTCCCTTGGGTGTGGAGGGAGCCCCACACATGTGAAGAACAGCACTGAGGTCTATGTGGCTGAAGCTGAAAGACCAGGTGAGAGTGAGAGAATATGTGACAGACCCCAGAGATCAAAATAAGGACTCTGATTTTTATTCTGAATATAATAGAAAAGCATATCATAAGAAATTTTTTGATAATTTTGTCTTATTTGAATTTTCTTTTTTGTTGTTGTTGTTGGGGATTCATTGAGGGTACAAGAAACCAGGTTACACTGATTGCATTTGTTAGGTAAAGTCCCTCTTACAATTGTTTTTTGCCCCCAATTTCTTTTTTTTTTTTTTTTTTTTTTGAAACAGAGTTTCACTATGTTGCCCAGTGGGTCACAGCTCACAGCAACCTCCAACTCTTGGGCTTAAGCGATTCTCTTGCCTCAGCCTCCCAGGTAGCTGGGACTACAGGTGCCCACCACAACACCCAGCTATCTTTTGGTTGTAGTTTTCATTGTTGTTTAGCAGGCCCAGGCTGAGTTCGAACCCACCAACTCTGGTATATGTGGCTGGCGCCTTAGCCACTGAACTATAAATGTGAAGCCTGAATTTTCTTTTATTGAAAATTTAAACCATTCACATATACACATTCCTTTAGGTAGGGAGATAGATATATATAGATATATATATATATATATATATATATATATATATATATATTTTTTTTTTTTTTTTTTAGAGACAGAATCTCACTTTACCGCACTCGGTACAGTGCTGTGGCATCACATAGCTCACAGCAACCTCCAACTCTTGGGCTTAGGCGATTCTCTTGCCTCAGCCTCCTGAGTAGCTGGGACTACAGGCGCCCACCACAACACCCGGCTATCTTTCTGTTTTGCAATTCGGCCAAGGCCGGGTTTGAAACCGCCACCTTCGGTATATGGGGCCGGCGCCCTACTTGATGAGCCACAGGCGCCACCTTATATGTATTTTTTTAAGATAAAATAAACTTTATTCATAAACATTGCCTCATTCAAAGTTAAAAATAAGGAAAGTGTCTACTACAAAAGAATTATGAGAATGTCCTGGCCATCATTTAAAAGTTAGTTATTTTCTGACTAGGTGGGAATATACTGTAAAGGTAAAAATCAATAAATGAAATTTGGCATAAAGATAGTATAACATCGGCGCAGCGCCTGTGGCTCAATGGGCTAAGGTGCTAGCCACGTACACCTAAGCTGCAGGTTCGAATCCAGCCGGGACCCACCAAACAACAATGACAGCTGCAACCAAAAAAAAAAAAAAAAAATGGCTGGGTGTTGTGGCGGTCGCGTGTAGTCCCAGCTACTTGGGAAGTGGAGGCAAGAGACTCGCTTGAGCCCAGGAATTGGAGGTTGCTGTGAGCTGTGATGCCACAGCACTCTATCCAGGGTGACAGCTTGAGGCTCTGTCTCAAAAAAAAAAAAAAAAAAGATTGTATAACATCATATTCCTTGTGTGTTTGACAATCTTTTTAATACTTTATATGCATTTTGTTTTGTTTTTGCTCTAATACTGATATGATTGCTGTTCATTGACAGGTTGTAAAAACAATTGTCAAGATAGTTTGTTTTTTTTTTAAACTCATGTTTATTTTCCTCCAACTTTATTTCCATCTTGTTTAAGAGCTTATGGAAGAGCAGCTTAAGATCACTCAGTGGTTGTTCCTACCCATTCAGTGGCCTGAGCAGTGGGAGCTGCAGACCAGTCTTCAATGGCAGGCTGGGCACTCCAGTCTTCAGTGGAGAACTGCTGAATAGGCACAGAGGGCACCTGCACACCTTCTGACCAGTCTGCAACCTCTGGTTGCGTAGCTGTAAACTCAGGAGCTAGAGCAGTCCATTCACCCTGAAATTCCTCCTTGGTCACAGCTTTCTCAGCAGCAGCCTGTTCTTCCTTTTCAATCTCTTCAGGATCTCTGTAGAAATAGAGATCTGGCATGACCTCCCATGGATGTTCACGGGAGATGGTGCCACGCGTGTGGAGAACTTCCGGGGCCAGCATCCACCACATCAAACCTACTGAGTGAGCTCCCTTGTTGTTGCATGGGATGGCAATGTCCACATAACGCAGAGGAGAATCTGTGTTACACAGAGCAATGGTACGCAGGTTAACGTAAGATGCCTCTGTGAGAGGTTGATGGTCAGCCCTGGGATCAGTAACCACTAGAAGACGAGGCTCCCGGAAGGCTGCCTGGATCTGGTTAGTGAAGGTTCCAGGAGTGAAGCGGCCAGCAATGGGAGTGGCTCCAGTGGCAGCAGCAAACTTCAGCACAGCTCGCTGGCCAGTATTCCTAGAGGATATGACACTGACATCAGCAGGGTTTTCAATGGCAACAATGGCCCGAGCTGCCAACAGAAGTTTTTCCCAGGTCCCCTTAAGATTTATGCTGTAGATGTCATCACTTTTCCTTTTGTAGATGTACTGTTCCATTTGGAAGTCCGGGTTGGCGCCACCTAAGTGGGTTCCTGCTGCAAGGAATTTGAGGACATCCTCCTCCTTCATTTGCAGGACATCAAGGGCTCCGGACATTGTGAAAATTTACCTTTAAGTTATGGTGGGAATCAAGAACAACGCCGTATGGGCCCTCCCTGAGTGGCGCGGAAAGGCTGCACAAAACTATTGATCAACTAGTTCCAATTTAGTATTGAGTACATATGGTGTTTATTTTTCCATTCCTGCAATCCTGGTCTCCAATTCCATCCAGGTTGTTTTTTTTTTTTTTTTTTTTTTTTTAGAGACAGAGTCTCATTTTGTCACCCTTGGTAGAGTGCCGTGGCATTACATAGCTCACAGCAACCTCCCAACTCCTGGGCTTAGGCGATTCTCTTGCCTCAGCCTCCCGAGTGGCTGGGACTACAGGTGCCCACCACAACGCCTGGCTAGATTTCTGTTTGGCAGTTTGGCCGAGGCCGGGTTTGAAACCGCCACCTTCAGTATATGGGGCCGGCACCCTACTCGATGAGCCACAGGTGCCGCCCTCCATCCAGGTTGTTAAAAAAGATACTAGGTCACCATTTTTTAAATGTCTGAGTAGTATTTAATGAATTAATGAATTCATCAAAGTCTCAGGTTACTAAATCAGTGTACACAAACCAACAGTGTTCATGTGTGCCAACAATAGCTAAGCTGGGAATAAAATCAAAGACACAATGCTCTTTATAGCAGCATCAAAGAAAACGAAATATCTAGGAATATATTTAACTAAGGAAAGGAAAAACCTTATACGAAGAATTACAAAACACAGAGGAGGGAAATCACAGAGGATGTAAACAGATGGAAAAACATATGCTCATGGAACAGCAATGAACACTTAACACTAACTATTAAAGAACACTAACATAAATTAACATTTTCATAAATTTATTGGATATTTGTATTTCTTCTTTGAATTGTCTGTGTACAGTCTTGGCAGTTTTATATTGATGTTTTACAAATATTTATACTTTTATTTACTTATATATAGGCAAAATGTTAATTCGCTTTAAAATAATATAGGAGCTCAGCATATCCCTTTAGTGTATTTCAAAGCACTAAACCAAGAAAAGGAAAAGAGTGCTATTAAGTCTTCTGATTGTTCAGCCTTTGCCAGTGAACTTTGTGTGTATGTTGGTGTGTGTGTGTGTATGTATCTTTATGCTATAAGGAAGAAAGTCATAGTGTTACTTAGTTTTACATGTAAGTGCCTAGTTATTAATTAGGAATGCAATATAGAAAAGTGACTCTTAAAGTATAAGGTTATAGGCTCGGTGCCCGTGCTGAGTGGTTAGGGTGCCAGCCACATACAGTGAGGCAGGCGGGTTTGAACCTGGCCCGGGCCTGCTAATCAATAACGACGACTGCAACAAAAAAATAGCTGGGCATTGTGGTGGGTGCCTGTAGTCCCAGCTACTTGGGAGGCTGAGGTGAGAGAATTGCTTAAGCCCAAGAGTTTGAGGTTGCTGTGAGCTGTGACAGCACAGCACTCTACTGAGGGTGACATAGTGAGACTCTGTCTCAAAAAAGAAAAAGAAGTAGTAAGTTATATTAATAGTTTTTGTAGGAAAAATTCATAATAGTTTCAGTGTTTATTTATTTCTTTTAGACAGAGTCTCACTTTGTCACCCTTGGTAGAGTGCCATGGCATCATAGCTTACAATAATCTCAAAATCTTAGGCTCCAGCGATCCTCTTGCCTCAGCCTCCCGAGTAACTGGGACTACAGGTGCCCACTGCAAAGCCTGGCCATTTTTAGAGATGGGGTATTGCTCTTGCTCAGCCTGGTCTTGAACTCCTGAGTACAGGCAATCCACCTGCCTTGGCCTCCCTGAGTGCTAGGATTACAGCCGGCCTGATATTGTCACTTTTTATTCGTTCATTTACCAAATATTTGCAGCAAGCCTATCATCTGCCAGTTAGTATTCTAAGGTTCTGGGATTCAGGAGTGATAAAACACCTCTATGTACTCCAGGAGATTTATGTTTTAGATTAGTGAGACAGTAAATAAATAAGCACTTTTTGGGGGAGGTTAATGCAGTTTCATAGTGATAAGGGCTAAAGAGAAAAAGCAGGGCAAGAGGGTGGGGTGAGGAGGAGCTATTTTATATTGTGAGGTGAGAGAAGGCTTCGTCCATAAGGTGACATTGAGCTGAGACCCAGATAAAGTAAAAGAATGAACCACATAGTTACTGGCAAAGTGGGTTTCAGGCAGGGCAAATACCAAGTGCAAAGGACCAGAGGCAAGAAAGTTCTGGATGTGTCTGAGGACCAGCAGTGCCAGAGGAAATGAAACAGAGTGAGCAAGGGCATGTCACAGGGAGGAAATCAGGGAGAGGTTGGTTAGCAAGTTTGTAAAAGGCCTCTTGGCTACTTTGAAGAAATTTGGCTTTTACTTTGATTAAGGTTATAAGCTAATGGAGGATTTTGAGCAGAAGGAAGATATGATCTGATGTAGTTTTAAAAGACGTCCTCTAGCCACTGTGTTGGGAATGGGCTGTGGAGGACAAAGGTGGAAGCAGAAGCACAATTCTGAGACAGTGGTCACTTGAATTAGGGAATTCATGGGGCAGGGACTTGAAGGGCAGTGGGATTCTAATACTAAGGTGTGTGCTTAGGATTTACACACAGAGAAATAGTGGTTTTAAGGATTCCGTTGATGTAGACTGGTTAGATTTGGCCCTAAGTTAAGGGTTGATGGCCTGCTTTGTTCTATGTGTCTGTTACCGTCTTTGGACCAGTGGTTACTAAATGCACATTCTCCTAATAGGGAAAGGTGTGATCCCACAGGTGTATTTACAGTCTCTGCTCATATGTACATATCACATCTGCTGTCATGCCATAAATCAAATCAAGTCACATAGCCAAACCCAATATGAATAAATGGTGAAATATATTCTATAGTACGAGGGATGACAAATTTACATGGCAAAGGGTGTGGATTTTGAGAAGGGTGAAGACTGGGAAAAATAATGAATTTTCTCACATCATCCATCCAAATAGCGTACTAATCAACTTGGGAAGCCTCATAGTCCCCAAAGTTTCACATTTAGAGCTTACCATGTAAGAGCAGGGCCAAAAGTTCTGTGCCTTGATTTATTGATTGGACAATCTCTAAGTTTTCTTCCAGTTCTCAAATTCTGTATTAACATTTCTATGTGGCAAAGGGCCTTAGGACATAGATTATGTAATTCTATATTTTTTGGCTAAGGAGGAATGGGTCTATCATGTGCTTCTCTATGATAGAGATGAGGGATTAAAAGGGTGAGGGGCAAGTGAAGTCCGAAGAAACACCTCTCATTATTCCATAATCCCTTCCATTCCTTCCTCCTGCCAATGATTAGAATAATATCTGTACACTTCATTTTCCTTTATTTCCTGATGATGAAACAGATTGAGGATGGCTAAGGTCACATAGATGAATTTAAAACTCAGGCTTCTTGACATAACATTAAGTGCCCCTGTGCTTTTTGTACTTTGATATTTCATTGTTAAGTGAGGATATGGATTTTGTGATTCCCAGACAGTGAACAGTTCTATTTGAGAATAATACATTTTTGCCATTCTTTTTTGTCTGTTGTTAATCTTATTTGGAATGGCGGAAGTCATGAACAAATTTACTAGTCAAGGAGTCTAAATTTCAACACGTTCTTTTGGAAGCAAAAGTCATTCATGAGTCATGCATTTGTGTGTATATAAAATAAGATTCATATGTTTTTGAGAAGTTTGATATTTTGGTTGGTAATCAATGTTTTTTATTTTTGAATAAGACTGATTATATCAGTCTAAAGTTACAATTGTTATGATTGGGATCCTAGACGTTCTGATGTTTCCTAGCAGTATTGCTGTTTTGTCAGTGCTGTTCAAGTTCAAATTGGCTGTTCTTACTCACATGTTGGCCTTATTGCTGATGAGAGTAATCTTAGAATGGATGAGAGATTTACTTTAATGCTGACAGTTATGTGGTTGAAATTGCCTCAGTCTATGAAATCTGGTCCATGGGACAAAAATGCTAGACTGGTCGATCACAAGGGCAGAAGGAAGGACCTGATTATTTTTTTAAGCATCATTCTCCTAGCATTTCAGAGGAAACTGAGTTTGCACATTAGGGGGCAGTGTTTATTTGCTCGAAATTATTTTTTGAGAAAACTGCTATGTTGCCTGTGTACTGCTAGGTAGGGAGATTTTCTCTACGGTACATATTTAAGACTTTTATAGTGAGTGCTCCTTTCCTTCTCTACCTTTAGAAATATAATAGTATTTTTCTTAACAATTTTAAGTTTTACTTTTTTGTCCTCTGAGCATGTTATTAATTACAAAAATTTAGCAATAAGAATCTTCTCCATTTTAAAATATTTCTTTTCTTCTTCTTGTTAACTTCATTATTCTTTCTTTTTGGAGACATTACCTTATTTTATTGACTAGACTTAAGTTTATAGTGGAATATTATATATGGCTTTTAATATAATTTCCGTTTGGCTCGGCGCCTGTGGCTAAGCGGGCTAAGGTGCCAGCCACGTACACCTGAGCTGGTGGGTTCGAATCCAGCCCGGGCCCGCCAAACAACAATGACAGCTGCAACCAAAAAATGGCCAGGCATTGTGGTGGGCGCCTGTAGTCCCAGCTACTTGGGAGGCAGAGGCAGGAGACTCGCTGGAGCCCAGGAATTGGAGGTTGCTATGAGCTGTGATGCCATGGCACTCTATCCAGGGTGACAGCTTGAGGCTCTGTCTCAAAAAAAAAAAAAAAAAAAATATATATATATATATATATAATTTCCTTTTTTTGTTTTTTTAAGGGAAGGGGTTTAAAAAATGTCCTATTGATTTTTATAAATATCTTAGGGACATTTTCTAAATCCCTGTCCTTGTATGGTTGGACTACAGGATTCCACTTGGGGTCAGGGCCTCTTGAGGGACTGCAGGACTCAATTCAGAAAGAATATTCTGTAGTGTTAGACCCATTCTTTAGTTCTAAATACAAAAAGCCAGAGACCTCTTCTTACAAAACAAAAGAATAGCATATGTTAGAATAAAGGGAGAGGACAGCCAAGACAGGTTTGAGGAAGAGCATGCTCGGCAGACTGGCCCTGGGGGATATGCACCAGTGTGATAGTTACACCGGAATATAGAAATAGACCAGTGTAACAGAACGGAGAGCTTAGAAGTGGACTGGCACATGGGTGGAAATATGATATTTTAGGGCTTATACTATAAATCATTAAAGAATGGATTTTGCAGAAAATTATGGTGGATGGTTATCCTCATGAAGAAAGATGAAATTTCTTTTCTGATTTATGCTATACATTAACATAATGTTCCAGATAGATTTAAGCTCTAAATATTAAAAAAAACTTATAAAAACAATATAGTAAAATATCTTTATATCCTTATAGTAGGACAGAATTTTGTAGGCACCATACAAAAAGTAAAGCAACAAAGGAAAACATTGATAAACTTGAGTACTCGTTAAAATTAAAACCTTTTGTACATTGAAAGCTGCCAATAAGTTATAACTCTTGAAAGATATCTGAAAAAGCATTGGTATCCAGAATATATTTAAAAAATTATTCAAATCAAATGGAAAAAAGGAAAACAACTTAACAGAAAAATAGGAAAGCTCCAAAAATGAAAGGCTGAATCACCAGTAAATAAGTTATGTCTCTGTAGTCTTTGGAAAAATGCAAATTAAAACAAAAATAATCTATTTCTGTCTGTGATTTATAGACATTTAAATGTCTTACCATACCAAATGTGAATGAAGCAAGAGAGTCCTTGGACGTTGCTGGTGGGACTGCAAGTTGATGTGCTCACACTAGAAAGCCATTTGGCAAGCCCTTATTAAGTTGTATGTGAACCTACTCTGTGACCTACAGTTTTATTTCTAGGTATGTGCCTGTAGAAACTCAATTTCCTGAACTTTCCAAAGTTCAGAAATGAAATTGAAAAAAGCAGGCTACAAAGACAGTAGATACAGAAAATCACTGATAAAAAGTTAGAAATCATATAGTTTTAACAATGTACTTATAGAGGTTTAAAATATGAAAGCATACATGGTAATGAAAAATACTAAACATACTAAATTTCAAGACAGTGTTTGCTGTAACCTCAGGAGTAGGTGGAAGGGATGTGGGACACGGAAGGGATAGATTTTCAATTCTCTTTGCAATAGAAGCTGATTAGCTGGTAGATGAGTATTTATTACTCTGTAATTGACAATTGAAATAACAACCACAACATATTCAGAAATGCTGAAATAATTCCCTTCCTTCTTTCCCTTTGTCCTCTCTCCTGACCCCCAAACAAATATTTTCTGAACTTTTGTATATTCCTGTCAAGGCAAACAATGCAGAAATTTTTTAAGGAACTTACAGGCTAGTGTCAGAAATATTCCAGAACAAGTTAAAAAATACAGTATGCCATGTATTATTAATAAATGGTGCTGTTATGAAAGAATCAGAATACTATAGTAGAGACTAATGAAGGAGGGATGCATGCTATAAACAGGGCAGTTAGGGAAGGCATTTTTGGTGAGGTAACATCTAACAGACCTATAGGATGGGAAGGAGCTAGCCAGGCAACAAGCAAAGGGAGGAGCCATTCAGGCAAAAAGAACACCACATGCAAAGGCCCTGGGGTAGGGAAGATCTTGGTACCTTTAAAGGCCTGAGAGAAAGCTAGTGTGTCTGGAGTACCCAAAACTGACAGCAGAATGCTTGAGAAGACACTGCAGAGAAGTTCAGGGGTCATGGCATGCCAAGAGGGGTTTGAGCATAATCTTTAAAATAGGGATAGAGTCATAATCTTTAAAATAGGTGGATATCAATTCCTTATTGACTTACTTCATTATTAACATTGGTATTGAAATGAGGTTGATAATTCAGAGAGTAGCTATAAAGATAAAACTTTTTAGATTATTAAAGGCCTTCATCGTGTTTCAGAGTCAATAGCAGATAGTGTTGAGCCCAAATGGTAAGGCAAATTCTTGCTTCTGTATTCATATCATGGCAACAGGAATACAAAACAAAACACTGCTGCAGTTGGATTCTTAGAGCATGAGTTAGACATTTGTATGTTATGTTAGACATTTGTTATGTATACATACATAAATTCTTACTTTCTGTGTATTCATTGCATAACCACATCTTATTTTTTTCTTTGAGACAGAGTATGAGTATGTCACCCTCGGTAGAGTGATGTGGCATCACAGCTCATAGCAATGTCAAACACTTGGGCTTAAGCAATTTTCTTGCCTCAGCCTCCCAAGTAGCTGGGACTACAGGTGCCCACCACAACACCTGGCTATTTATGTTGTTGTTGTTTAGAAAGCTTGGGCTGGGTTCCAACCCACCAGCCCCGACATATGTGTCCAGCACCCTAACCACTGAGCAATAACCACATCTTTTAAAATAGAATAATTAGAATAATTAGCCTGCACTGTAAATCATAGAAATTTTGAAGGAAAGAAAAGAAATAAAGAATAGAGAGATGGAAAAGAAATAAGAAAGGAAAGAATAAAGGAAAAAGGAAGGAAGGAAGGAGAAGAAGAAGAGAGGGAATGAAAGAGAAGAGAGTCAGAATTAAGTCAAATGGAATAACAACGAGCAAGGTTTCTTTTTTTTTTAATTTTTTAAATATAGAATTTAAGGTTAGTTCATCTGGTGACATTCACATGGCATTAAGCATTCATAATCATAATTTCTAGACTAAATGATAAATACAGATATGAAAGTTTTAACATTAAAAGGAATCATCATTGTCAAAATAATAAAAAAGTAGCAGTCTAAATTATGTCTCTGGGCTCGGTGCCCATAGCTCAGTGAGCAGGACACCAGCCACATACATCGAGGCTGGCAGGTTTGAGCCCGGCCCAGGCCTGCTAAACAACAATGACAACTACAACAAAAATATAGCTGGGCATTGTGGCGGGTACCTGTAGTCCCACAGGAGGCTGAGCAAGAGAATCGCTTAAGCCCAAGAGTTGGAGGTTGCTGTGAACTGTGACGCCATGGCACTCTACCAAGGGTGACATAGTGAGACTGTCTCCAAAAAAAAAAAAAAAAAATTATGTCTCTGTTGCCCCTTCTTACATAAGAAAATATTTTTTTCTCTAGAATTTCAAGATAATTTGGCCATCTGTCCAACTTTATAGTCAGTGATCTATAGTAAAAGTGTGGCTTGACATATTTACCATTTCATATTAAACTCATTGTTTAAACAAATAATGACATTATCTTTGCAGAGGAAGAGAAATTTAGCATATAAATACAGGGTTTCAAAACACAACCCCTGAAGCTACAGAGTGAGATTATATTTTGTCTGTAGACATGGACTGATTCCAGAAAGTGACTTTATGTCTTCGTTTTATCCCCTAATGGCATAATCTTCTTATGTTTAGATTTTTTTTTTTTACCCATACATATATAACAGCAGTGTTATACAAAGTTAGACTTACTAGAATCCAAGCAGACAATTTCTTCTCTCCCACCCATCTCTGCAGATCTGCACTGTTACCTCATTCTCCTTGCTCAATGGATGAAATCCCAGGCAAATCCTATAGATCCCCCCATCCTCGTTATTTCCTTTAAAGTAGCAAAAAGTTTAGTCCAATCTAATATTAAAACTTCAGACTCTTGTCCAGTTTTTAACTCCTTCCTTAACTTGGGACTGTATTTTTGGACATTTGAAGAGTATATGTTTGTATATATGTGTGTACATGTATGCATGAGTGTATGTTTGTATTACATGTGCACATGTGTTTTTGTGTGTTTGTGTATCTTGTGTGTGCCCGCACACATGTGTGTACATGTGTATTCATGTATGTGCATGTGTGGGTTGGAAGAGCATAATTTGTTTCTTCATGATCCATCTCCTCCCTATTGCTAACTGTTGTTTGTGGCTCCTGAGTTAGGGAAGGGAAGTGAGTTAACAGGTTCAAGAAGGCTGTAACATGACTGGTGTAGTTGTAGCCTACACTGGATCCTTCTGTGCGCCCAAAGCATGTGGATGATTCTGTGTCTTATCGGAGTTTTGTAGGCTCCACAGGCTTAGACTGTGTTTCTCCCCGTTCAGTCCCTGGTTGTCTGTTCAGAGACTATCTGCTGGGATTACCTTGTCCTACTGGCAGCCCTCATTTTCTGAATTCCTTTGGAGACAAACTCATTCTGCTCTCCTGCTGGTCCATGTGGCCTTCCTCTTCAACATTGGTGCTAGAGCAGTCTAGTCCCAACTCTGTTAGTTCTGGTGCGTTTAACTGATGTAGCCAACCCCTTGCCTTTGGTACTTTTTTAAGAACATGCCAAGTCCTTAGGTTAATTCTAGATTCCCAGATCACAGGTCAAGGTCTCTGGTGCTTATTTTGATATCTTTCTAATGAAGCTTTAGTTAAGGGGAAAGCAACTTGTCCCTCCCCTATGAGAGGATGAAATGGCATAACATCCTGATAACTCTTTCCAATGGATGAAATCCTGATAACTTCCAAGGAAGTTCTTGCTAACGGTCATATTTGCCTTTCCATGAGCAGTGGCAGCAAAACTGTTTTATAGTCTTTTAACATAATCTCATTGGTGTTCTGGTACTTAGGACATTCCTTTTGGGTTTGAAACCTCAGCTGAAATGCAGATAAGGAGCCCCTTTAACTTTAACCTTAACTAAGAAAAAAAAAAAGGACTTTAACCTTAACTGAAATTTTTCTGAAAAAATATGTTTTCCAGGTAGTAAAGAATAACATTCAGTACAGCAAACCCAAGATAGCTGTTTTCAAAATTTTTAAGTATAACAATATAATATTTAATAAGATGAAAATGTCCTGACTGATTTTGTATGCATTTTCAACTATTTAAGTTTGAGTGAAAAGGTTAATTTTCCAAATACATAGTTTCAAAATATATAACTTTTCCTTTAGCAAATACTACTTAAAGATGATACTGAGTTGTTATGGGTATAAGGAATAGTATTATACTGGGCGGCGCCTATGGCTCAAAGGAATAGTATTATAACTTTTGGGGAGAGCTCTTTATAAAACTGTGAAATTGGCTTGGCGCCTGTGGCTCAATGAGCTAAGGCACCAGCCACGTACACCTGAGCTGGCGGGCTCGAATCCAGCCCGGGACCGCCAAACTACAATGATGGCTGCAACCAAAAAATGGCCGGGTGTTGTGGCGGGCACCTGTAGTCCCAGCTACTTGGGAGGCGGAGGCAAGAGACTCGCTTGAGCCCAGGAATTGGAGGTTGCTGTGAGCTGTGATGCCACAGCACTCTATCCAGGGGGACAGATTGAGGCTCTGTCTCAAAAAAAAA
>CAUYRH010113567.1:0-10334 GCA_963574655.1 Perodicticus potto | reverse complement strand
TTTCACATAGTAAATGAGAAAATATCATGAATGTTATATTAATCAGGTTGATAAAAATATCTCCGATTGTATGTGAAGCCTGCACACTGTATTCCATGACTGAATTATTGTACACAGCTATGACTCAATAAAAAATAATTTTAAAATTAAAAAAAAAGAAAGAAAGAAAGAAATGTGCCACCTGGCAGAGCCGGCGCATGATGGTGGATGGGAAGGATGTTTAGCTCAGCTCTCCTGGCACAACAGGCAAGAGCGAGTGGGCTAGATCATTCCTGGCATGGAATGTTGGCATGGAGTGGCAGTTCAGGGTGTGCAGTGAGGTGGTGGATTGCTGGACTTGGAGTGTAATCCGGAGCTGTGGAGACTGCCAGGAAAAGTTCTGCCCCACATCTGCAACGGCTGTGGGTGGCAACAGCGGCAACCAGCCTCACCATGGAGGATTGCAGTTCCCAGTTAGTGGGGAAACTAGGTATTGCGTGGAAAGATTGGACCCCTGAGCAGAATTAGGCAGCCAGAGTTGGGTGCCATCTGGTGCAGCACCACTGTGGTTAGGCAGAGGGAGAGACACTCAGATGGGAAAGATATATGATAGGAAGAGGCCATTGTTTTACAGTTTGGGCAATGGCAGTCGCCACAAGCACCTTTCCGCACAGTCCAGATGCAGCAATTTGAGTCTCACCGGCAGACAGTTGTCTTACAATCGGAACTGGCCCAGGACATCCCACACTTCATGGGAACTGTTTCAGGGAGAATTTGTGATACCTGTCTGTGAAGATTTTTTTAAGATTGGTGGAATCAGCAGTTCTGCAGGGTCTAGGCTCCAAGCTGGTATTTAGGCAAACACCAAGAACAATTTAAGCCTGGGAACCACTCATGGCGCCACTTAGTGTCCAAAAAGCATATTGCAACATAAGTACATTCCTACTAAAGTCCAACCCTACAGCATACATATAGTTGCATGTTTTTATATATACATATATAAAAACATTTTTATTGCCTTTTTTCTCTCTTTGTTAATTCTTTTTGCTTTTCTCCTTTTTTGTTTCTTCTAGGAGTTATTGTTAAAATTTTTTTAATTATTTTTTTTCTCTGCTTTTCCTCTTTGATTTTTTTTAGACAGACTCTCACTGTGTTACACTTGGTGGAGTGCTGTGGCATCACAGCTCACAGCAACCTCTAACTCTCTTGGCTGAGCATTTCTCTAGCCTCAGCTTCCCAGGTGGCTTGGGGCTGCAGGTACCAACCACAGCAACCAGCTATTTTTTGGTTGTGGTTGTCATTGTTGTTTGGCAGGCCCTGGGCCGGGTTCATGCCCACCAGCTTTGGTGTGTGTGGCTAGTGCCCTGGCCGCTGGGCTATAGGCACCAAGCCCTCCCCTTCCTCTTATAGTTGCTGAAAGTGCTTACATCAGGCTATTCAAGTTTGTTTGTTTGTTTGTTTTTGTTTTTGATTGTTTGTTTGTGTGTCTCATTATTTTTATGTTTGTTTCTTCGTTTTGTTTCAATGTGCCTTGTGTTCTGCTAAAACCTCAGACTGGCTATTTTCCCTAACTCCAATTTTTACATTCAACAAGAGCAAAGGGGTGTGGGCGATTATAGCCAACTAAAGCCAGCTTTCAACAGAAGCTCCCATCCAGAGGGAGAGATAATGGCCAGAAAGAACCCAACAAAGCTGAAGAGTGGGAGCCGAGCTGAGAGAAGAGATTGATAATTGCACGTCTTCTCTGCTGAGGCAAGCTGCAACTCCAAGGAAACAAATTTCAGGTACAGAACCCACCCGAAAGAGGACACAGTCCATCCCCTCCCCCACCAGAGTTGCTTGCTTGCTTTCTCTGAGATCTCTATTAGTAAGCAGTGAACTGAAGTCCTCTTCTCTCACCCCACAGGAGAAAGTTGCTGGAAGCTGGGTCTCCTTCTTCAGAAAGTCTCTGCTGTGAGCCTGGGAATTCTCTTGTCTAGCATGAAGGTTGAACAAATATTTTCACTGCCACTTTGAAATCCCAGTCCACCCTTCCTCCTGACCTGGTGGTCTAGAAGCCCAACCCTTGCAGAGACTATAACATTTACAGTTTTTTGTTAAGACTGGACATTGCATGGTCTGGGGGTAGCGCAGCTACACTGTAAGTATGAATCCGGTAACAGTGCAGAAAGACATGGGGGGAAGGTGTCTTGTTTGGCTCTGAGAAAGAGCAACTCAGTAGTGGGTGCAGGCTTGGGTCTCCGTATGATGGGTGGAGGCTCGGGAACCACTGAGACATGGGAATCCAAGTGCAGACACCTCCCAGCTAGCAGCAGCATTAATAGAGTGATACTGCCAAGGTCAAATTTTGGAAAGACATCTCCCCAATTCTGTGGACTGCCATAGGGAACTAGATCTCACATTGCAGGGATACCAGAGGAGCAGAGCAGCTGGGGCGGAGGCATAGTCACTGAGGGCAAAAAACATTTGCTGCTTTGTTAACCTCTGGTTTTGAACAAGCTCAGGTGAAACAGTCCCCAGTTACTATTAAGCACCCGAGGTAATCAGACTTCAACTCCCCAAGCCAGCTCATGGCAGAGTATGGTCACTTGGCTGATGAAGCATTGACTTCCCTCTGACACTGGCAGGCCCAAATCCCTGGTGCATTTTCTCATTGGAGGAAACTGGGCCACAGCCTCATGTGGCTACCAGTGCCAGAGTGTGATGGAGGTGCAAGGTGGGGAAGAAGGCACCAACCTCCTGGACTATTTTGCTGGGTGGGCCTTTCTGACTCCACAGAACAGTGTAGGAAGCTACACTTGAGCTGCCAGTGGACCTCCACTGCCTAGATGCTGAAGACCTTTTGAACTCTCCCACCTGATCAGTGTTTGTGTTGACTGGGACAATTGGTTTGGAACTCTGTATGGGCCGATCACCCAGGGACCCACCAAAGTTGTACTCTGTTTGTGTTTTCTCCTCTTCTGGTTGTTGCCTGTTGGGGGGTGGGGTGTCTTAGTTGCTTATATATCTCCTCAGCTGAGATTTCAGCCCAAAACCACTGATTCCCTAGGATTGGACAGAGACTAGCTTAATACAAGTCAGAGCCATCTAGCCCTGCCACACCAACCAGTTCCCCAGAGTTTCAGGCTGTAGTACTGAATGGGACCTTTGTAAAGCTCTAGGGGAAAAGCCACAATCACCAATCCCCATTCTTTGGTAAAGGGCCAGTTAACTACAACTCCAGGAGCCCTCAATTCAATTTCACCTTACCAGCTTCTATAGTGAAACAAAGTAATGGGGAGGAATCAGCAAAAAGACTCTGGCAACATGAATAATCAGAGTAGATAAACTCCCCCAAGGAATGAAAAAGGAGACACAACAGAAGATCCCATTCATAAACAAATGGCTGAGATGTCAGAAATCAAATTCAGAATTTGGCTTGCAAATAAGATTAACAGAATGGAGGTAAAGTTGGAATTAGATATTCAAGGAGAAAGTCAAAAGTTGTCTCAAGAATTCAATGAATTCAAAGACAAAATCACCAAAGATTTTGACATATTGAGGCAGGAACTTGCAGCCCTAAAAAATCTGAGAAATACAGTAGAATCCCTCAGTAACAGAATGGAGCAGGCAGAAGAAAGGATCTCTGACATTGGAGACAAAGCTTTTGAACTCTCCCAAATGCTCAAAGAGGAAGAGAAGTGGCAAGTAAAAACAGATTATTCTCTCAGAGAGCTATGGGATAATTTCAAAAAAATCTAATACTCACCTTATAAGAATTCCTGAAGGCGACGAGATTGCTTTGAAAGGCCCAGATGCTGTATTTTAAGAGATAATTGAGGAGAACTTCTTAAACATGGCAAGAGATTCTGAAATTTAGATATCAGACAGTTTCAGAACCCCTGCACTACTCAATCCAAATAAAACATCACCCAGACACATTATGATTAACTTCACCAAAGTTAATATGAAGGAGAAAATTCTGCAAGCAGCCAGACATAAAAATACCATAACCTACAAGGAGAAGAATATTAGAATGACTGCAGATTTCTCTGCTGAAACTTTTCAAGCTAGAAGACAATGGTCATCAGCCTTTAATGTCCTAAAACAAAATAACTTTCAACCCAGGATCCTGTA
This sequence comes from Perodicticus potto, assembly GCA_963574655.1. NCBI lineage: Eukaryota > Metazoa > Chordata > Mammalia > Primates > Lorisidae > Perodicticus > Perodicticus potto. The sequence goes on along the minus strand of CAUYRH010113567.1, from coordinate 6,239 downwards.
TCCAGCTAAACTGAGTTTCATTTATGATGGAGAAATTAAATACTTTGATGACATTCACATGTTGAAGAAGTTTGTCATAACTAAACCAGCTCTCCAGGATATTCTCAGACCCACCCTCCACAATGACCAGCACAATGCTCTACCACCAAAGTAAACTCACTCAGAAAATTTTGATCAAATTCCAACTTCCACAATGGTGAAAGGATTAAAAATGTCTGTCGTGAACCAGTGCAGGGAAGGGGAGAGAACCAGAGTGGAATTGTTGGGAACTAAGAAAAATACAGCACAAGAGAAGAGACAGAAACAAAGGATGGGGTTGGGAGGACTGACTGAGCTGATGGCTACAGCCAGCACCAAAGCACAAAATCAGCTTTATTTTATAGTATCTGTACAGGGTTGTCCATAGGGAGGTAGCATAGACAATATGGGGAAATACCATAAACAAAAGACATAGTTTTGATCTTACAGTACAATAGGAAAATGTAAAAACTTTAACAAAGAAAAACTATTTTGTTAATGGTTTCTACTGAACTTCATTAACATATGACAAGAAGTAAAAAGAGAAAGATCATGAGGATACCAGCATAGTTAACAAAACAAACGAAGAACTATGTGACTTAGTGGTTACTATTTAACTTTGTTAGCATATGACAAGGAGAAAAAGGGAGGGATCTCAAGGCTCTCTGCATAGTTAACTAGACAAAGAAAGGGCTACAAGACTTCTGGCAGAGGGAACGTGAAGAAAGGACTATGGCTGTTTTGGGAATAGAGGAGAAGCAGTTGGGGAGTTAATTCTCTGAATGTTCCCCAGGCTGTGAGGGCCCTGCCAGTCTCAAAGCCTGCTCTCCACAAATGTCCACTGGACTTTAGAAAAACTCAATACCCAAAATACTACCAGGCTTATAAATACTCTCAATTAATGTGAATGGCTTAAATTGTCCTCTAAAGAGGCATAGGTTGGCTGACTGGATACAAAACCTCAGGCCAGATATCTGCTGCATACAACAATCTCATCTTACCTTAAAAGACAAATATAAACTCAGGGTGAAGGGATGGTCATCTATAATTCAGGCAAATGGAAATCAGAAAAAAGCAGGGGTTGCGATTTTATTCGCAGATACAATAGGCTTGAAACCAACAAAAGTAAGGAAAGATAAGGATTGTCACTTCATATTTGTTAAGGGTAAAACTCAACATGATGAGATTTCAATTATTAACATTTATACACCCAACCAGAATGCACCTCAATTTATAAGAGAGACTCTAACAGACATGAGCAACTTGATTTCCTCCAGTACCTAAATAGTCAGAAATTTTAACACTCCTTTGGCAAGGTTGATAGATCCTCCAATAAGAAACTAAGCAAAGAAATTTTAGACTTAAACTTAGCCATTCAACAATTGGATTTGACATCTATAGAACATTTTATCCTAATAAAACTGAATACACATTCTTCTCATCAGCCCACAGAACATCCTCCAAAATTGATCACATCTTAGGTCACAAGTCAAACCTCAGTAAATTTTAAAAATTAGAAATTATTCTTTGTATTTTCTCGGATCATCATTCAATAAAAGTTGAACTCACCAATAACAGGTAACAGATATCTGCATACTCATACAAAAACATGGAAACTAAATAACCTTATGCTGAAAGATAGTTGGATCATAGATGAGATTAAGAAGGAAATTGCCAAATTTTTGAAACAAAACAATATTGAAGACATGAATACCATAACCTATGGGATACTGCAAAGGCAGACCTCAAAGAGAAATTTATAGCGTTGCAAGCCTTTCTCAGGAGAACAGAAAGAGAGGAAGTTAACAACTTAATGGGACATCTTAAGCAACTGGAAAAGGAAGAATATTCCAACCCCAAACCCAACAGAAGAAAAGAAATAACTAAAATTAGAGCAGAATTAAATGAAATCAAAAACAGAAGAATTATTCAAAAGATCAATGAATCAGGCAGTGCCCGTGGCTCAAAGGAGTAGGTCGCCAGCCCCATATGCCAGAGGTGGCAAGTTCAAACCTAGCCCCAGCCAAAAACTTCAAAAAAAATTAAAAAATAAGTCAATGAATCAAAAAGTTGGTTTTTTGAAAAATTCAACAAAATTGGTAAACCTTTGGCCAACCTAACCAAAAATAGAAAATTTAAGTTCCTAATATCATCAATCAGAAATGACAAAGACAAAATGACAAAAGACACCTCAGAAATTCAAAGAATCCTTAGTGAATACTAAAATAAACTTTCTTCTCAGAAATATGAAAATCTGAAAGAAATTGACTAATACTTGGAAGGATGTCAACTTCCTAGACTTTATCAGAAAGAATTGAAAATGCTGAACAGACCTATATCAAGTACTGAAATACTGTTAAGTTTGGCTAAGCAGAAGCATTCCCAGGAAAGCACTTGTCACTGGGATCTCTCCTAAAGTGGCTATCCGCTTATCCAGTTCACCAAAATAATCCTCACTCTATGCCCCTGAGGGCCAAGGCTGCAAGTCAGCCCTCCCACTCCCAAACACTGAAAGTTGCACTCTTCTCTGGCATCTCAGTCCTGACCTTTGGCACTGCTCACAGACACTAGATCACTCACCCAAGGTCTCCCAGCCTGGGCCTTGCTCTGCGACCCTGAGGGCAGAGCCTAAAGGGGCAGTCCTCCCACAATGGTTGCCCTCACAGCCCACACACAATGTTAGCTCTGTTTCAGCCCAGTGGCTCAGTCCCATGCCCTGGACAATGCTCAAATTGCTCACCTGCAATCTCACCCAAATGTTCCCAAGGTAATTCAACCGAGTGCCCAAGTCCAAACAAATAAAACAACCCACAGGAAAGGCTTTCCCTGTCTTCTATCTCACTGCTGTTGTAGTTACAGGTGTGGCAGCCTGTTCGCAACCACTTGCCAATTCTCCACTGCTTTTGTCCTCCTCCTGGGGAACATAAGTCTCTCACTGTCTCCCTGCATCCCCCAAGAGATGTTTCTGGGAAAAGTCCACAAGCCAGAGATGCCTGGAGTCTTATCTCCCCAATCTCAAGTGCTCAGTTGCAAAATGCTGTTTCTTGACTGCCATCTTGTTCTGTCCTCTCCAGCATTTGTTATTTTTCATATTTTCAATTATAGCCATTCAAACTGAAATAAGGTTGTATCTCATTGTAGCTGTGAATTACATTTCCTTGGTGATATTGAGCATTTTTTCGTATACCTCTTGTCTATTTATATGCTTTCTTGTCAGAAATGTCTGTTCAGGATTTTCCCCATTTTTAAATTAGATTATTTTCTTTTTATTGAGTTGCCTTCTTATACATTCCAAATACATAAGAAACATCTTGTCAGATTTATAGTTTGGAAATATTTTCTTTTATTGTATGGATTATCTCTTTGATCCATAGATTATTCCTTTTGCTGTGCAAAAGTTTTTAATTTGATGTAATCATTTGTTTATTTTTGATTTTGTAATCTCTGTTTTTATTTTATTTATTTATTTATTTTTTGTAGAGACAGAGTCTCACTCTATTGCCCTCTGTAGAGGGCTGTGGAGTCACAGCTCACAGCAACCTCCACCTCTTAGGCTTAAGCGATTCTCTTGCCTCAGCCTCCCAGGTAGCTGGGACTACAGGCTCCTGCCACAGCGCCCAGCTAATTTTTGATGCAGTTCGGCTGGGGCCGGGTTTGAACCCACCACCCTCAGTATATGAGGCTGGCGCCCTACTCGCCAAGCCATTTTAAAGCTTATTTTTTTAAAAAAACAATCCTTTCCTAGGGACAGAGGAGGTCAAACTCTTGCTCTTTGTGGATGACATAATCTCATACCTGGAAAACCCCAGGGAATCAGCTACAAAGCTCTTAGAAGTGATCAGGAAATACAATAACATCTTGGGATATCAAATCAATGTTCACAAATCCATAGCCTTCATATATGCCAATAACACTCAAGCTGAGAATAAAATCAAAGACACAATACATTTTACAGTAGCTGCAAAGAAAATGAAATACTTGGGAATATCTAACTAAGGACATGATAGATCTCTACAAAGAGAACTATGACAACTTCAGAAAACAAATAGCAGAAAATATTTACAAATGGAAGAATATGCTTGTGACTGGGATAAATCAATATTGTTAAAATGTTCATACTACCCAAAGTGATCTAAAGATTTAATGCAATCACCATCAAATCACCAATGTCATACTTTGATAAACATGAAAAAATAGTACTTCATTTCATATGAGGCCAGAAAATAAATCCTGAATAACCAATACAAATTTATGAAATAAAAGCAAATCTGAAAGTATCATGTTACCAGACTTCAGATTATACTACAAGTCTACAGTGATCAAAACAACATGTTACTGGCAGAAAAATTGAGATATAGATTTATGAACTAGAATAGAGAACCTAGAGATGAACCCAGACACTATCACCATTCAATCTTTGATAAACCAAACCAAACCACAAACTAGGGAAAAGAATCCCTATTTAATAAGTGCTGTTGGGAGAACTGGTTAGCCACATGCAGAAGACTGAAATTGGACCTGTATCTCTCATCACTGACAAAAATTGACAATCACCAGATAGAAGATTTACATTTAAGACATGAAAAAATAAAATTTCTAGAAGATACTATGGGGGAAAGCTTGACATTGGCCTGGGAAAGGATTTTATGAATGAGACCACTTTGAAAATTTCAGTAACACCAAAAATAAATAAATGGGACGTGATTAAGCCAAAAATCTTCTGCACAGCTAAGGGTACCACAAAAAAGTGAGCAGATAGTCTTTGTAATGGGAGAAGTTATGTGCATGCTCTGAATCTGACAAACGGCTGATAACTAGAATCTACCCAAAACTCAAATTAATCAACAAGAAAAGAGTAAATAACCCCATTTAGAAGTGGGCAAGAGACTTCGACAGAAATTTTCCTGAAGATGACAGATGAATGGCCAACACACAGGAAAAAAATGCTCATCATCCCTAATCATCAGAGAAGTACAAATCAAAACTACTCTGAGATATCATCTAATTCCAGTGAGAATAGCTCACATCGCAAAGGGTCGAATCTGCAGATGCTGGTGTGGATATGGAGAGAAAGGAACACTTTTACATTGCTGGTTTTATTGCAAACTAATACAACCTCTATGGAAAGAATTATGGAGGATTCTGAAAGAACTGAAAGTCGACCTTCCATTTGATCCCACAATTCCATTACCCAGAAGAGCAAAAATCATTTTACCACAAAGACATTTGCACTATAATGTTTATTGCAGTCAATTCGCAATTTTCAAGACATGGAAGCAACCCAAGTGCTCATCAATTTATGAATGGATTAACAAAATAAACTTAAAAATCACAGTTATATATATAGGTGTGCATATATATATATATTTTATATATATTCATTATATATGTTGAAAATATGTATTATATATAGAATACATATAACATATTGAATATGTTAAATATATTATATATATTAAATATATATATATATATATAAAAGGAAGTACTATTCAGCCATAAGAAAATATGGAAACTTTGAATCTTTGGGGTTTACTTGGATGGAGTTGAAAGCATTCTTTTTAGTAAAGCATCTCAAGAATGGAAAAATCACATCCAATGTACTCAATACTAATATGAAACCAAAACATAAACAACTACACGCCCACACAAAAGAAAAACATAGTATAGTCTAGCAAGGGGGATGGGGAGAAAAGAGAGAGGGATTGGTGGGATCTCAGCTAAAGAGCAGAAAGTGGGGGTGTTCAGCACCCCCCTGGGTAAAGGGCTCAACTACAACTTAAACTTTACCTTAGAATCGAAAACAGTGTAACCTAAACATTTGTACCCTCATATTAACCTGAAATTTTTTTTTTTATTGAATCATAGCTGTGTACATTAGTTCAATCATGGGGTATAGTGTGCGGGCTTCATATACAATCTGAGATATTTTCATCCGCCTGTTCGACATAACATTCATGAGATTGTCTCATTTACTGTGTGGAAACATTTTTGTTCTGCATTTAGTAGTTTTCTCCTGACCTTTCAAAGATACACCTCAAGTGTGTTCTCACCTTTTATCCTCTCTCCCCCCACCCTCTCTCTCCCCTTTCCCCATCTTCTTGTGCAATAATTGGGTTGTAGCCTTCACATGAAAGATATAAATTTGCTTCATATTAGGGCTGTATACATTGGATACTTTTTCTTCCATTCTTGAGATACTTTGCTAAGGAGGATGTGTT
>CAUYRH010113565.1:0-61055 GCA_963574655.1 Perodicticus potto | reverse complement strand
TGAATTATCCAAGAGGTCTCTGAGAGAATCATCCATTTTTGCTCTCCATTTCTCTGAGATTTTGGGAGTGCTTAAAAGGTTTGTCTTTAATGTCAGAAATCCTTTCTTCTGCTTGCTCCATTCTGTTACTGAGAGATTCTACTATATTTCTTAGATCTTTGAGGGCCACAAATTCTTGTCTCAAAGTGTCAAAATCTGTGGTGATTTTTGTCTTTGAATTCCTTGAATTCTTGAGACAACTTTTGAAATGCTCTTTGAATTTCTAATTCCAACTTTACCTCTATTCTATTAATCATATTTGCAATCCAAATTCTGAATTCGATTTCTGACATCTCAGCCATCTGTTTATGAATGGGATCTTCAGTTGTGTCTGCCAAGTTGTTCCTTGGTGGGGTTGATCTACTCTGGTTATTCATGTTACCAGAGTTTTCCCACTGATTCTGCCCCATGATTATTTTATACCATTTGGCTAGATGAGAAGATAAGGAGAAGTTTGGTTGGGGGCTCCAGGATTAGTGTTTAGCCAGCGCTTTGCCCCAAACTGGGACTGGTGTCTGTACCTTTTCCCCTAGAGCTTTACCAAGGGCTTTACAGTGCTATGGTCTGATAAACTGGGGACCTGCTTGGTGTGGTGGGGCTAAGTGGCTCTGCCTTATTTTCAGCTGGTCTCTGTTCTAGTGAATCAGTTACTTTGGGTTGAAGTCTCAGCTGTGGAGAAATACCAGAAATTAAGTCACCCTGCTCACCACAGGCAACAACTGGAAAAGCAAAACGAAACCTTCCCACAACTACACACCCAGGGTACCACTTTGGATAGTTCTCAGGTAATTGGTCCAATTCAAGATGTCCAAATCAGTTGTCGCAGACAGCCCTGGCCTCAGGTGGGAGAGTTCAAAAGTTCTCCGGCAAATAGCTAGCAGGGGTCTGCTGACAGCTCAAGTATGACTTGCTCCGTTACTCCATGTGGTCAGAAAGACCCACCCAGCAAATAAATTAGTCTGGGAAGGTTGATGTCTCCTTCTCCACCTTGCACCTCTGTCACACCAAGTCACTGGTAACCCCACAAGGGCTGTGACCCAGTTCTCTCCAATGAAGAGAGAACTCTTCTTTCCATGGTTTTGTGCCTACCTGAGTCACAGGGAGAGCTAGGATTCCTCATCCAGGCTGCTGCTCTCTGCCACTATCCGGCTGGGGGAGATGAGGCCTGACAACATTGGGTGCTTAATGGAGGCTGGGGTGGTTCACTCAGTTCCAGCCCCATCCCTGATTGATGTTGCTTACAGAACAGAACAACTTCACAGAATTTATTTCTGTCCTGACTAAATTTCCTGCAGATCAGATGATGCTTGAGTTCACAGAAACTGCACCACCCCCAAGTCTGGGCTGCAGTCTGTTTTGGGGCAGGCACGGTCAGAGCTCATACTTAGTCGTCAGTTCTAGCCTCTGCCTGCCTGCCTTTCTCTCACCTATGATCTCCTGAGGGCTGGGTGTCTTAGGCTCAGTAACGCAACCCTCTGGGTCAGCCCCATCCCAGGAGTCTGCTGTTTCTGGGCACTTGTATCTAGTCCCCTCCCTTACCCCAGGCTGGTACTGCCTCAGGCATACCCTTTATTCATGGAGCCTGCATTTCCATCCCAGATCTGTTCCACCAGTGGCTGCCATGGGAGAAGATGCCCGGCTTCTGGTTGCCCAGAGAGACAGGGAGTGTCCTTCCAAAATATCCCCAGGAGTGTGATCCATATTGTTCCCACTGCTGTGGCTGCTGCTCTTTGCCTCAGGGCACTGCCTCTCCTGTTTGGTTCCCTCTCAGTTGACTGTCTTCTCCTTACTCCCATGCTACAGAATCAGCACTTCAGCAACAGCCCAGATCAGCAACAGCCCTGTCCACACCTCTCAGAAAATGCTCAGGAATATGGACTCCATGGGAGACCTTGGGGTGAGAGTGGAAGGTAGTGCTGGGAGTTCAGAATTGCAGGTAGAGAATATATACAGTTTTATGCAGTTTTATGCCTGGCAGGTGATTGCCATGGAACCCTAGTAGTGGAAGGAGGTCCGGTTTTTAGAGGGTCTCACCAAAGGGATATAATGGGAGGACATTTGAACTCTGCTCACTTGTTGGTAGAAAGTATACTACAAGCCATTCCCATGGGGGAGGGGACTCCTGGTCTGCTTGGCGATGGATTTTATACCTTTTGTTTGTATCCTTGAGGTTGCAGCTCGCCTCAGCAGGGTTAATGTGCATTCTTCAACCTTCTTTCCTGGCTCAGCTCCAATCCATCTGCTTTCTTGCTAAATTTCCATCCTTTAACTCTCCTTCTGGATAGGATTCTCTGTGGAAAGCTGGCTTCAGTTGGTCATCTTGCCTCCGCCCACTGAGGACTTTGTTTTTAATGACAAAAATTTCCAAAAGTTTTCAATCAGGTTAATTAAACTTAAATTTCTGTTCACTAACAATTTGAATTCAGCCTTTTTAACAAGACCAATTTTAAGTGGAACAGAGAATAAAATAATGTTACACATTGCAACTAGACTGTTTTCTTCACAGGGTTTTAGTTATCCCTCAATCTAGAGTATCACAAGAAATTATGAGTTGTTATTTTTGTCATCATTTTGCATTTATAGAGCATATTTTCTCTGACAGAAAGTGTGAATGACACACATGACATGATGGATATAATGCTGAGAGTTGAGGCCAAAGAGGGAAAAAATTATTTTATGCCTTTTTAAAAAGTCTTCACCATTTGGAAGGCAGAGAGAAAAAAATTAATCAAAACAAAACTCCTATTAAGGGCAGAGATAGCATACAACAAAATATCTAGAGGTGCTCCTTAAGACTGAAAAGGAAAACCTATTTGTGACATGCAACTATAGGGCTACTGAAACAGAAAATGTTTAAAATGCACTGCACTGTGACCTGAATTTGAGGTTTATTGTGGCAATCCTAAGAGAGGGGCTAAGGTGCTACACAGAAAATTACTCAAAAGTATTCAAAAGTCAATACTAGTTATATCAGACATGTTGGTCATAATTCTTAAAGCAACCCAGAGTAGAAGCAACTCCACTCCCTACCCCCAAATGTGCATACCTTACTCACTGGAACACATGAATTTATTTCATGTCAAAGGTATTTTGAAGATGTAGTTCATTTTATGGACCTTAAAATGGAGAAATATTCTCCATTATCTGGGGTCTACTGAGATAATTCACATGAGTCTAAAAGCAGATCATTTTCTGTGGCTGGAGTCAGATGTGGTTGAAATAAAGGCAGGAAAATTTGTGATATAGAAGGGGAAGTTGAAGAGATTCTGACAGGGACCCTTTTCCTACAAGCTGGAGAAACTGATGCCTGCACCTGAGCTTGGAAGTGCTTCCAACAATCAGCCTCTAGAAAGATCACAGCTTTGTCAAAACCTCAATTTGCTTTTTGTGAGACCTGGATCACAGGGAACAGCTGAGCCATACTATGCCTAGACTTATAACAAGTGGGTGTTGTTTCAGCTGCTAAATCTGGGAAAAATTGTAATGATGATATAAAACTAAAACATTTCATCATAAAACAACATGGAATTATCAGTGTGTTACAAACTTTGCTAATAATGATATGGGAATTGTATTTATTTGGTGATCTGTGAAATAGTGTACTTGACTCATTTTGAGAAGTCTGTCCAACCCAAAGTTATCTCTCAAAACCTCCACACTCAAATATCTGAGTGGCCTTTCCCAATGATGTTAGTATTGTGTGATTTCATTACTCTGGCCTATGACAGACCAATGGTGAAGACCTCGCCTATGATCAGTCAAATAGGTTCTGTGCCTTTGAGTTTGGAACTGGAATTGAAAGATGTTATTGAAAGATGTTTAAACATTAGGGTATATAAAATCAGAAATTGTGGAGTGGCACTTACATGAAAAAATAAAGATAGAATAATATAAAACAATGAAGAAAAATAGTTTCTGGAGATTATAGGGCCAAAGATAATAGGGTGATTTGAAAAGTGGCTTGTTAGGTTTTAGGTGGCTATTCTGTTCTATTTCAAAGGCTCAACTATCTTCTTTGACCAACATTTCATTGTGGAAAATTTTTGCATTTAGCTTAAACTTGCTTTAGTGTAGTAGTTCTCAACTTTCCTAATGCCACAAGGTATTTTCATTGTTACAAAGGGTTTGCAACCCACATGTTGAGAACTGCTGCTTAAGTGGAAATTTGCTGCTCCCAGCCAAGAAAATTTTAATTACTGCAGGTTGTGTTGTTATACTTCCACTTAAAGAAATGGCTATCTTCATTAGGGTGGACTAAACTGATGTAATAGGTACCCTAAACATTTGCTGACAATGCACATTCGTCCTAACTGAACAGAAGGCTATTAGGTGACTCAAGAAACCAGTTGTCTTTCAATTTGTTTTCCCCCTGTCTCCTATAGGCCTTGTCATCTGAATCCAGCCTCCATTTTAAACGGAAAATGGAGGGAAAATGTTGGCTTATAAAAGCTTTAGCCTCCAAATGCCACCCATTGCTTTTCTGTTCCTTTGGCAAGAACTGGTCAGATGGCTGAAATTAACTGCAAGAAAGATCAAGAGTCTAGTCGGGAGCCTTGAAGAAGTGAAAATAATTGTAATCATTAGCTAGCAGCCTCTGCCAACAGATGTTCTCCCACTTGTTCAGTATACGACAGCTGATAATGGCAGAGGCAGGGATTGAAACACAGATCTCTGATTTAGGGAGTTAGGATCTTAACCATTTCTGCCTCCAATGTGCTTTTTCTATTACCAGATGGCTTCCATCTGTGTAATTAGTTGATTTAAAATTCCACTAAACCTGTTAAATAGCCAGTTTACACGTTCTTTCCTTATTGATTTAATTTAGATATTATCAAAAGAGAAACTGGGTGCTCTGTATTCAGTGAGGGTCAATGACAAATTGTATAAGAACAGCTGAGACCTCATTAGGCTGCTAACTGGAAAGTTCACTTGTATGACCACCTGCTAGATTATTTCATGGCAAATTACACCTTGTATCCTCTTTTGTATGAGTACTTCTGGTAGCTCAATGATGTGAAGTTGTTTGTTTTTGTTATATTGGTATGAAAGTATTAAGTGGTACTAGGTAAATGTAATTTGCATTAATTATCTGAAACATAAATAGACTCTGGGTATATCCTAGTGTTCTTGATTTTGTTCAAGAACACTAGGTCAGGTCAGTTCAGGGTCATTTGGTGATGTATTGGGGGTCTGGCCAGGACTAGCCTCTTTCACTAACACTCTAGGGATGGGGCTCCTTGTATATGTACACAGACATTCTATCGGGGGTGGATGAGGTGGTGTTTCATGATCTGTAAGTCATCTACATTTATTGCTTGTGAAATATTTGACTAAGGGGTTACAAGAGGAGGAAATGGAGTCAACTAAGAATGATGTGTAATCTAGATGAGTGTCTGGGTGGGTTCTACCTGCTCGTTAAGCTGATCATGCACATTTCTTCCAATTCTGCGGCAAATCATGAGACATTGGTAGGTTGAAACTGGCCAAGAGAGAAGTATTTACAAATTTGGGATATGCACTTGGCTCTCTACATCTGTGGTTTCATGTCCAAGGAGTCAACAAACTGCTAACCAAAAAAGTGGGGAAAAATACAAAGTGTTATTATATGTTAAACAATATAAAGTAACATAAATATAGAAATAAAGACAATACAGTGTAACAACTATTTACATAGCATTTACAATGTGGCTTATTTAAGTAATCTAGAGAGATTTAAAGTACACAGGAGAACATGCAATGGATGGGAAACACTGTACTATTTCATACAGGTGACCGAGCATCTGTGGATCCTGATATTGTGGAAGGGATCTGGAACTCAGCCCTATGCAGATAGCAAGGGACAGTGATGTTACCAATCACGGTGTCCGCCTCTGCCTCACAAGAGGCCAACTGTTAAACAAACATTTACCCGCACATTGCTGGCAGCGTCTGTAACCCAGTTACCTGGGTCATTATAGAAGTGTTTAGACAGACTGTGTTATGGCCTGTTATTTCACTTCCCAGAAACACAGTCGTCAGTATTCTGGTTCATCTGTGCTCAGCTGATTAGTGCTGCTGGCAGGGCTTCGTTTGTTTCTGTTTACATGGATTTTACATTTCTTTAAATATTTTATCTCAAGATTTTCATAATGAACCATGTAGACTAACAGTGACCACCTGAGAAGGTTTCACCCAGGTCATATTTTCGTTATCACTGGCCAGGTTTTAGAGGTAGACTTTCTCAGTTAGTGGGTCACTAGAGTAAGAACTGACCAAGGCGAGTAAGTCTGTTAGTGGATTACTGGAATAAGAACTGGAAATTCATATGGTACGTGTGTTAGATCGTCTCACATAACTACTAGGTAAGAATGGCTGGAACACTAACTGCAGAAGGTATAGGTGGTAGAGTAGAGAGTAATACGTATTTGCTACCCACAGAGATGAGAAGCCACTGGGGTTATATCTATGTGATTTTATTTTATTTTATTTATTTTTTTAATTTTATATTTTTTATTAAATCATAACTGTGTACATTGATGCATTCATGGGTTTCAGTGTACTGATTTGATATACAATGTGAAATGCTTACATTGAACTGATTAATGCATCCATCACAATTACACTCAATAGTTTTGACATGTACCATTGCATCATGCACATTAGGTGAGGTCCCCCAAAATGCCCTCCCTCCTCCCATATTCCCTCTATCCTCCCAGCTCTCTCCTCTTCCTTTCTACTTTCTGGACTATAGTTATGTTTTACCATTCATATGAATGTGTAGGTGATTATATATTGATTTCATAGTAGTATTGAGTACATTTAATACATTTTTTACCCATTCTTGAAATACTTTACTAAGGAGAGTATGTTGCAGCTCCATCCAGGTAAACATAAAAGATGTGAAGTCTCCATATTTTTTATGGCTGCATAGTATTCCATAGTGTTCATATACCACAAGTTGTTAATCCGTTCATGGGTCAATGGGCACTTGGGCTGCTTCCATGACTTGGCAATTATGAATTGGGCTGCAATAAACATTCTGATGCGAAGGTCTTTATTGTACAATGATTTTGATCATCTGGGTACATACCTACTAGAGGAATTGCAAGACTAAATGGTAGGTCTACTTTAGTTCCTTCTTTCCAAAAAGGTTATATTAGTTTGCATTTCCACCAGCAGAGTAGAAGTGTTCACTTCTCTCTGCATCCACACCAACATCTGTAGTTTTGGGATTTTGTGATGTGGGCTACTCTTACTGGAGTTAGATGATATCTCAAAGTGGTTTTGATTTGCATTTCTCTGATGACTAAGGATGATGAGCATTTTTTCATGTGTTTGTAGGCCATGCACCTGTCTTCACAGAAGTTTCTGGTCAAGTCTCTTGCCCACATCAAAATGAGGTTATTTGTTCTTTTCTTAATGATTAGTTTGAGTTCTCTATAGATTTTAGTTATCAAGCCTTTGTCGGAAGCATAACCTGCAAAAATCTCCCATTCTGAAGGTTGTCTGTTTGCTTTACTTACTGTGCTCTTGGCTGTGCAAAAGCTTTTTAGTTTGATCAGATCCCCGTCATGTATTTTTGGTGTTGCTTCAATTGCTCAGTGGGTCCTCCTGATGAAATATTCTATGAGGCTGATTATTCAAGTGTTTTCCCTGTATTCTCTTCTAGTATTTTTGTAGTTTCATGTCTTAAAATTAAATATTTTATCCAAAAAGAATCAATTTTTGTTAATGGTGAAAGGTGGGGTCCAGTTTAGTCTTCTACAGGTTGCCAGCCAGTACACCCAGCACCATTTGTTAAATAGGGAGTCTTTCTCCCACTGAATATTTTTCATAGGCTTGTCAAAGATCAAATGATGATAAGTAGCTGGGTTCATCTCTTGGTTCTCTATTCTCTTCAATAAATCTACCTCTCTGTTTTTCTGCAAGTACCATGCTGTTTTTATCACTATAGATTTATAGTATAGCCTGAAATCTGGTAATGTGATACCTCCTGATTTGTTTTTATTTCTGAGTAATGTATTTGCTATTCAAGGTTTTTTCTGATGCCATATAAAATGAAGTACCATTTTTTCAAGCTCTTTAAAGTGCTTTAATAGGGATTGCATTAAATCTGTAGATTGCTTTGGGTAGTATGGACATTTTAACGATGTCGATTCTTCCCAGCCATGAATGTGGTATATTTTTCCATTTGTTAACATCTTCAGCCATTTATTTTCTCAGAGTTTCATAGTTCTTTTTATAGAGATCTTTCATGTCCTTTGTTAGGTAAATTCCCAGATATGTCATCTTCTTTGGCACTTTTTTTTTGAGACAAAGTCTCAATATGTTACTCTCAGTAGAGTGCTGTGGTGTCCCAACTAAAAGCAACCTCAAAGTCTTGGGCTTAAGCAATTCTCCTGCCTCAACCTCCCAAGTAGCTGGGACTATAGGTACCCACCACAATGCCTGGCTATTTTTTGTTGCAGTTGTCATTGTTGTTTAGCCAGCCTGGGTGTATGTGGCTGGCCCTGTAACCACTGTGCTACGGGTGCCAAGCCTGTCTATGTGATTTTAGATTGATTTCTCTGTTGTTCAGTGGCACCCCAAAGACCTATTTTTCTCTTCTCAGCCTATAATAGCAAATATGATGTACTTTTCAGAAGCATGAACTGAAAATCCAAGAAAAGAATGCCAGAAATACAAGCCAGAGACACAGATGCAAGTTTGTCTATCCTAAGTACCAATGTCTAGGGGATTTTGGTGAAGTTTTCTACACTCCCGTAGATCGTGGCTGTTACTCCTACCACCAGAAATATAGCAAGTGGCTCTTCATCTCTGTGCATCAATCCCCTCTCATCCTAGTGTTTATCCTGCTTGGAGGAAAAGAGGCAAAAGAGATATATTTAACTCTGCTTAGCATGGAGGGGGCTGCTATGCCTGTAAAGTAATTCAGATTATTTACTTTACACTGAGTACTGCAAGTGTGTGCAGGAGGCGAGGTGGGGAGTCATGATGCTTAGTTCTATCGGACATCCATCATCTGCAGTTCTGGGCTTTACCAACACTCTGATTCGTGCATGAGACTTGGTTAATTTGTAGGGTTATATGATGGCATGAAAATGAAAGCCTTTTCTTAACTAAAGATCTACCCGGAAAAAAAAAAATTCCTCTCTGAAAGCCTTATCCTAACTAAAGAACTACCTGGAAAAAAGAAGGAAAAAATTCCTCTATAGGTTGAGTCAGCACAACACCCACTAAGAGTGTTTTTTAAAATTTCTTTTGCTTTTCTATTTCACAGCAATCTTACATCAGATTTTTGTATTTGATTTTCTGGAAGGATAAGTTACTATTTACTGCTGGGGGTGGGGGGGTGGCTACAAAGCTTTGCCATTCATTCAGCGGATGGTTTCCATGGGAAGCCAGGTTTATTGGGTAGTCACTGGGTTGCAGTTAGGGAATATCAGGATTCTGCCTGTAATATTTCTGTAACTTCTCTAGAACTGTGGGCAGCCCAGCTGCGGAAGCATCGAATACAAGGCCTGTCTTTGTGCCTTGGCCATCCGTACTCATGGAAGTAGATAACATCAGTGTGTTCTGGGCTAGCAGCTGTCCCTTCTCCCAAGAAATGGAATGCTTCACTGTAAGTGAATGTAAGCAGAGCTCAAGGATCTCATCCCTGCTCATGATACGTTGTTCAGTATAGTAGATTTCTCTGTATTGTGACAGAAATGTGGAAATCCAGGGAACAGGATCGCAAATCCTACCTAATAGCTTGTCATATTGATACCATCCCTTACTTGTCTTCTGGCTAAATTGTCCTAATTCCCAGAGCATATGAGGAATTGGCCAATAGCGCCAGTTGCCCCTCTTTCAGGCAAGAGTTTCTGGGACAACATAGCTCCAGTAAGACCTTTCCTCTTTTGAGATTTCCAACCTACATCCAGCTCACAGCATAACCTCCACTTGGGGACCCTTTCCTGATACATAAATACAGCCTTGCTGTTAGTCAGATAAAAGTTTTCAATTCTGTTTCTTCTATCCTCCTTTCCATCTTTTTAAATAGGTGATTTGTGCATCCACCTACCTTTTAATGTAGTAAATCCTGAGTTACATCTGAATTACTTTACAGGCATAATAGCACTCCTATGCTAGCTACTTATGCTAGCTAAATATATTTCTTATGCCTCTTTAGCTCCAGGAAGGATAAACCCAAGGGTGAGAGAAGAATAATGCACAAAAGCACAACTTTCTACATTTCTGGTGATAGGGGTACTGGCCAGGATCTATGGAGTGTAGAAAACTTCACTATTTGATAAAAATCATATTGGACATAACAGGGCTGGTACTAAGCATAACTGTACTGAAGGGAGTGGTTTCTATCTAATTATCTACTTGTATGCTAGCCTGTTGACAGGAAGAGAGTTTGTGGACCCAATAAAAGTGATCAGTGTTTCTTTCTGATGCATCTTTAAAAAGAATTGTTTCCTTCCTTTAGGGAAGGGCTCAGTGGTAGGTAGCCTCAAAGAATTGGAAAATATTTCCTGTTAGACTGATGAATGTGCCTCGGCATAGGAATACATATTGTAAAATGTTATTTCCTCTTTTACTGGAATAAACTGTAATCAAACCTGGGCTTATTTTCAGGAAATCTTACCCCCACATTATGTCTGGGGACTTTAAACCATGACCCAGGTGTCTGGTTGAGCTTCTGCCTAATAGAGAAGTGTGAGAGCTGGAAAGCAGCATCCTTGAACTATGAACTTGTGACTGTGGAAGAATGTGTAAATATTTACAAGTGAGTAAAGATCTGGAGAACAGTTCTACCTAATTTCTTAATTATTTCCCCGAATGTGAGAGGCGCGGGGAAGATCTTTTTATTACCTGGAAAGCTATGAAATCTGGACATGAGCTGAAAGTTTTTTGGATTGGTTTCAGGCTCAAGCTTTTCTTTTTCTGTAGTTTTCTATTTTTATGAATTTTTAATTAAAATCATAACTATACATTTATGGGGTACAGTTTGATGATTCGATATACAATGTGGATTGCTTATATCAAGCTGACTAACACAGCCATCACCTCGCTTATTTTTTGTGGTAAGACACTTACAATTTAGGTTCAAGCTTCTCTAAGTGAATTGCTCTCTCTAAGCATAATTGGAGTAGAATCGGTCTCTTTCTTCACAACTTCTAGTTATTAAAACTGAGCAAGGAAGGAGAGGAGGCCAAGTTGAAGGCAGGTGGGCAGGTGTGGTGCCCCAGGGAGTAAAGCAGGAAAGTAGCAAGAAGCAAGCTCTGATCTCAGATAGCAGGATTGGTTCTTTGAAAAATATAGGCGACATCTCCTGGTCTAGAGTTTGCCTTTTTTTTTTTTAATCTCACATTGCCTTCACATTTCCTATATATTTTTTCATTTTTCTTTCTTTTTCTCTTTCCCTCTTTTGCTTTCTTTCATTAAATTTCTGGAACTATCCATATCTAGATAAGAGTATCATTTAATTGGAATTTCCTTAGTAGATAATAATAGCATTCAACAGGTAGAAACTGCCACACTTACATACCCAGACTTGGAAAAAGTTTAGGAAGCACAGATCCTTACCACAATGAATTTCCACATCATTCTGACAGCTCCACACTGCTGGCAGCAGGAAGGTGTGTGAGGTGTGAGAACTGGGTGCCCTGCCTGTTTACCTTCAGTGTGCTGATACAGGAATGGGATGCAGACTGACTAGGCGTGATCAGCTATGTCTCTGTCTCCAGGGTGATAACTTGAGTAGTCCCTAAATGTTCAGGGTAGAATGCTTCCTAGGCAACTTGTTTCCAGGGAGTCGGGAATTTCAGCAGCCTGGCTTGGGAAGTTTGCATCATCACGTGTGTTTACTTGGTGTAATGAAACCAGAGCCCCAGGGATTGGGGGCTGCTGGGGCTGCTGGGTCCTGGAGCAGGATGCTCTGGTCCAGCAGTGGCTCCGGTTTCCAGATGGCCCAGTGCAGTGCTACGTGGGCAACCAGGAGGCAGCGTACAACATGGGCTCCTTGTCTGGAGCAGTGCACTGGTGTCAACTCCAGGGTCCCTGTGCTGAGTGCAGGGCCTGTAAGTACTGCAGGATTTTCCAGTAGCAGAAACTGCAGGTGTCCACAGCAGTACTGGGGGGCTTCCTGTTTCTCTTTTTTCCTGCAGGGAGCATTCCCACCTGGTTCTGAATTGCAACTGGGATATGGGGTAATAGAGACAATGGGTTTTTTTTGCGTTTTCTGTAAGATCATCTGGAATTTCTGTGCTGGACAGGGTCACTGTCACTCTCCTTTATCTCTCTGGTCAAAATGCGGTTGTTGTTTAGTCACTGTCTGGCACTTTTTAGTCACTATCTGCGACAAGCATTAGATGCTTGTAGTTGTTCATTATTCTGATGTTATTCTTCATTATTACAAATGACAGTTTTGAGAATATAGAGAAATTGATCTTAATTTCATTAGATTTTACTAATTTTGCTTAGTCTGAGATTGAGGCCAAATTTTCTTTACTTGCACATTAGAATTCTGAATCCTAAAGTGGGTCATTGCAAGAAGAATTTTAGAAATTTATGAACTAGGGGACCAACGAACTGTCAGTAATTCACTCATAAAATCTGTATCAAGTCAAATGCTAAGTTTCAGTTATGTGTGGCTGTAAGAGCAACTTTAATTTTTATATTTATAGTCGGTTATATCTTAGTAAACAAGCTTCACACGTCATTTTGTTACAGTTAGAAAGGGATGTCAGGTCATGTGATTCACAAAGGAAATAAGAAGTTCTCATGTGGGCAGCACCTGTGGCTCAGTGGGTAAGGTGCCGGCCCCATATACCGAGGGTGATGGGTTCAAACCCGGCCCCGGCCAAACTACAACAAAAAAATAGCCGGGCATTGTGGTGGGCTCCTGTAGTCCCAGATACTCGGGAGGCTGAGGCAAGAGAATCGCCTAAGCCCAGGAGTTGGATGTTGCTGTGAGCTGTGATGCCATAGCACTCTACTGAGAGTGATAAAGTGAGACTCTGCCTCTACAAAAAAAGAAAAGGAAGTTCTCATGTTGGAAGACATGTGGTGAGAAGTATTCCCCTGGGAGCTGTCAACTGGATGTGAACTGTAAAGATGGACCTTTTATTTCCAGGTTAGAGAGATAAGCAGAGGCGTGTTGTCTCTGAGCTGTCTCTCCATTAGTGAAGAGTAGCAGCTCTCAGGGGCAGCGCAGGTCTGCCTCCCCGTCTGCCTCCAGTCCTGACTATACCGTACGATCTATGGACCACTCTCCTCCAGTAATGTGGACACAAGTGAACTCCAGAAACACAAACTGATTTGGTGAGATTGAAAGACAACACTCTTAACAAGGTTGGGCTTGCACAGAATCAGGCAGAGGTCGATGCCCTGATTTAAGAGAGCAGTGTATGAATAGCTCCCGTCACACGTGGTTTTTCCCAAAGAATTGAGCAACCTAGTTCCAAAATATTAACTACAGAGTCTGTTTTGTCTATCTCCACAATTATTGCAGTATGGTTCCTCTAGCGAGGATTAGAGTACTGATTCGGGAAAGCCGAGCCCAGAGTACTGCCAGTGAGGGGTGAGGAGAGTGGAGACAGGGTATGGTGTGTGTTTCCTCCAAGCTACTATTTCTCAAGATGCTAGAAAGAGAGCCAGCAGGCTGTTCGCTGTGCATGCTTGTTAGGTAGTCAGAACTTGAGAGTGCAAAAAATAAAAAAAAAAATAAATAAATAAAAATAAGTAAATAAAAGACTGTAACTGGGAGTAGTCTTTGGAAGAATAAATCCTCTCGTTTCCAATTGGTCAACATTTATCCCCTCCCAGAGGGAAAGTTCCTGACCTGCCTGTGGAATCAGAAAGCCACATCCTAAAACTCATGGTGTGATATTTCATTCAAATCCAGTGTGGTCTGCATGGGAGGAAGAGGAGGAAGCTAAGGGAAATATGACAATGTAAGTAGGTGTGTTCACAGCACTCTGCCATAGACAAGCCGAGGTATCTGAACTCCCCAGGTCCCAGAGACCTTGACAACTTTGCATCCATTTGTCCTAGGCTGTTTTTGACTGACCCAGGAGTCTGTTAGGCATATGTAGTTTCTTCTGAGAGAATATCAACTGTTTCTTAGGCATAAACATGCAGTGTTTACACATTAGCTTAAAAATAAATACAGATGAAAAAAGAGTAAGCAATAGATTTCTTGTTTTAATATTCAGCTCCTTGATGTGCAGTGTCAAGGGAGGCTGGTTACCACCTGGAAGGGATGAGAGTCTTGGCTGCTTCTTGGGCCCCGGACATCACCTGACAGTGGTGGGACCTGGAATGTCTCGTTACATCCAGGTCAGCCTGGAAACGTAGACTTTCAACTTAGCCTTTTCTAGGGATAGTGGACATGTGGTTCTAGTTTTTTCTGTGGTTTTGAGTGGAGTAGAGTAGTTATTGTATAAATAATTTTTGTCCTGCCAGGCTGCCCCTTTCCTGGTCCTTTCACTGCAGAGCGGAGCGCAGGCTTTCACTAGGGCTCTGTGTGTGTGCGCGCACGTGCGTTCGCAAATACAAGCATCCTTGATGTTTGATAGCCAATGCTTTTCAAGTCACATTTCTTGCACTTAGCCTGTTTTTCATGTGAATTTTTTTTTTTTTGAGACAGAGTCTCACCATGTCACCCTCGGTATGGCATCACAGCTCTCAGCAACCTCAAACTCTTGGGCTCCAGTGATTCTCTTGCCTCAGCCTCCCACGTAGCTGGGACTACAGGCGCCCCCCACAAAGCCCAGCTGTTTGTTTGTTGCATTTATCATTGTTGTTTGCAGGCCCAGGCTGGGTTCAAACCCTCCAGCATTGGTGTTTGTGGCCAGCACCCTAGCCTCTGAGCTATAGGCTCTGGGCTGTGCTTTATTTTCTTATTAAAACAAAACACAACAAAAAACCTTTATATACGTATTTTATTTCCATTGTTTCCTCTTTTCTGCAGATCTAAGTTTGTATATGAAGCAGATTTACACATAAAGGTTAAAAAGGAAATCCGAGAAATCACTGTTATGTCATTTTTTTGAGTCCCTGGTGCAATAAATAGACAGCCTTCTCCTCCCGACCCTTCAGAATCTTCTTACACACACAATCCTTGACTTATGATGGTTTGATTTATGATTCTTTGACTTTACTGTTGGCTTATTAGGAGTAGTATTAAACGCATGTTTTACTTACCATATTTTCAATTTATGATTTGTTGATGGGGATGTAACCCCTTCTTACGTTGAGGAGCATATATATTTGTCTTGTATGTAATGTTGAGCATCTATATTTGTTTTGTATGTAATGTTGAGTTTTTAGTTGTGTTTAACAAAAGGAATAAGGAAAACTACTTTTATTGCATTTTCCTGGAAGGAGAAGCCTATTTTTTTCTTTCTTTTAAATATGTTTATATAAGGAGAAAAATCATATAGTATTTTAGGTGGTCTTCAATCTATTGCTTAGGTAGGATCTTGTGAATGTCCCCTTTTGTGTATCTGTTTCTTTGAGGTTTTCTTCCTTAGGCATAATTGGGCAGCTGGGAAACTACTCGCTCCTTGTAGGTCTTGCGTCTAAGATTTGTTAGGTAGAATCAGAGCCGTGTTTATTCCACACCTTTTTTTCCCCCCTTCTACTGAGGCAAGATCTTTCTGAGTACTCCACCCACTGTTCTGTGAATTCGAGGTTTTTCATTCTGGCTGAGGGATCCCTGTGTGTGCCTTTAGGAATATGCCTCTAACCCTTTGGATGCTTCTTTCCAGGATTTTGGTTATTTCCTCACATCTCCAGCTCATTACTCTGCTAGAGATCCAGACGGACTGCCACAGATCGCAGTGGTTGTATTCCTAGGAGCTCTGTTCTCAACTATGAATTCTGGCCACTTTGCTCTCCTTGGTTCTCAATTTGGGGAACCTATTGGGCCCCATCTGGATTTTCTCTCTTTGAGCCGTGGCCCAGAAAGTCTCTGGAGGTTGTGAGAAGGTGCAGTCCCAGAGCTCATGTTTGTTTGTTTCCTGTCTCCCAGAGATTACTGTCCTTTGCAGCTTGATATCCATTATCTTTAAAATTTTGTCTCCTTATTTTGCTTAGTTAAAAAAAATTTGGTTTTAGGAAGGAAACCCCTATAAATATTGAGAAGGTTGTTAATAAAGAATTTGAGTTTGGGGAGTCAAAAATAGGTGGGAAAATTAGCTTTACCCTTTTCAAAGTGATCTTGAACAGTGTTTAAAGCTGCAGATTTTGTCCATGAATCATTGTATCTTTCCTGTACATGTGACAGTGAACATTGAAAGATATGATTTGGCAGAGTGCCTCACATCTCACAAATGCTAAATTAGCATTACTTTTGGGCATTGCTTTAGTGCTTCTCTGATTGTTTTGTTTTTGTTTCTTGGTTAAAATACTTGGAACAGGTAGTGCCTGATATGTTTGGCAGTATCCACTGTACACAGCAGCTACACCTAGGAGTAACCGATATTCTGTGGAGTTTGCTTTGATGCTCACTGGACTAGAGGGCATACAGAAGAAATAGTGGCTCCCAGAACAGATAACAGAGCCTGTGGAGAATAGCTCTATCTGAAGGATGTACCGTGCACCACAAAAATGCTGGCTAGAAACATTCTAGTATCATTTGCAAGGTAGACTCAAACACCTGTTAGAGATTCACTACAATGGTACACAGAGGAAGCCAGAGAGAACTGAGTCCTGTCTTGGCATATCCTGGGAGCAAACAATGATCAGAGCTTATTATTCACAACAAATACCCATATCAAACCTGGGGCTTGTATGGAAGTGTCAACGGTTACTTAGGCAATTAGTGTGTGTTTGGACATTATGAGCTTACAGAAGAAAAATCATCCTTCTACTTAAACTTCACGAAAGAGTTATACCATACGCAAAAGCTAAATTGAATAAATCCATTATCAAACAGACATAGCATGAAGATATTAACCAAGGTTTTGTAAATATTGAAAAAGATCACAGCTTTGCACTCCTGTAATTGAGATACACAGAGACCTTCTTTTCAGTAACGTTGAACCCTGGAAAGTTTTGCTGCTTCATTGACTTAAAGGCAAGGGTCCTTTACCTTCACTGAACCCAGATAATGTAGAAAAACTCAATTAAGCCACGGAGTGATTATTTCAAGTACAATCACTGCGCCTAGGCAATAGTCTCTGGAGAGAAACTTACAGAAGATTGCTTCTAAAAATACCCTTCTAAATGTAAACCTTTGTAGAACAAATACTACATATCAGTAGTAAAAGATAACAGTGAGTTTTCTTGTGATTTGGTTTTCTTTTTACTGAAGTTATTATTTTGCATTATGAATACTACATATATAGTCATGTACACCATTATGTACTGCTATTCTGCAGATGAATACACCATTATGATCCATAATGCCAAAATAACTGGGGGGATTTTATTAACAAAATAAAATGATCCCAGAAGCACACTGTTAGGAAAATAATATTTGAGCAGAATTCTTTCAAAGTGAGTACTGATTATAGCCATTTAAATTTTGAATAATAGCCACAAATTGTGGGTCATGATTATTATGCCTAGATAAGACCTTGTCACCTGAAAGATACTTTGTATTTTGATCTCATAACAACCTTTTCAGAAAAAAATTATGAATTCCATCGCACTGGTAAGAAATGAGGCTTGTGGAAATGTAACAACTTATCTATACTCACATGGTGAGTAAGCATTTATAGCATTATTTAAATTTTGTTTATATGTAATTAGTTTTACATTTTTACTGCTAAATAATTAATGCAAACAAATAAGGATATTTCTTTAGTAATTGTATTGATCTGATACTAAACATCTCTTTTGAGCATAATAACTTCAACTTTTACTTGTGGTCAAACGGGAATTGACAGATTTTCCGTGACATTTGCTTCCTGGCCAGAGCAATGGGTTGAAATCACTGCTAACCCAAGTTCAGTTAATCATCATGCCCTTCTCTGGAAAATTTACCTCTGTCACGATGTGCCAAAATTTGAGTCAAGTAGTTGTTGATGTCATCTCCCTGACTGACAGCAGAGATCTCTTAGCAGTAAAAGAAAATTAAGCCAACATGCAAAGGAATGCAGAGATGAACATGAAAAGAATATTCATTGAACGGTTCCAGAGCCTAAAAACCACACAACTGCTTTAGGCTGTGCCTTTCCAAGAAACAAATTTTGCTGTTTCCATAATCAAATCATTAAATACTAGACACAGTTTTATTTTGAGGCATAATATTATGTAAAGACTTAAAATGTATATTTCACATTCCTAATTTTCCTAGCGTTTGAGGAATGATTCCTTTCTTCATGAATAATGATTTCTAATATCTCCTTTTTCATGTACTAAGTTGACATATGTATTCTAGACTTTCTACTCAGAGGCCAAAGTAGGTAATTTTAAAGCTATTTCAAAACAAAAGGAGAGACAATAATAAAGGGTTATACCAAGGTGCAGACTGAATCACATTGTTCTTCTCCATTGGAAAATCATTATAGTGGCGTATACAACATGTATACAAAGATATGATAGAAGAAAACATCAGACTTAGCTACTGTATATTTGAGAAAGTCAAGAAATAGAAAGAACTAAAAGTCGGCGTATTTTTGAAAACTTAGACTTTGACATTCAGAGTGAAACATTTCATTTTCTATGTTTTTAATACCTTGCTTTTAAAAAAATAAAGTATAAATATTTATTTCTTCTGCCTCACCAAAGAAAGAACACAAAGTCCCAACCAGTCTTAGTGTTTAACTAAAATCCAGGAATCCAGGTAATGTAACAGCGTCTACATGAAATCTGGATATAATTTCCATTGACCACAATGTCAACCATCCCACTTCCCCACCAAATAGTCAATAGTGAAGCAGATACAAGACAACCTTGGGTTTATTTTTAAGAGTTTATTGACTACCTTTGATGAAAGAACATCTGAATGATATTAATATCAAAGGTTGATGCACTTGTCTCTTTCCTTTGAATTTTTCCATATACGTAAAATCTGAAACTTTAGAAATTGTTATATTGTATCATTTGTTATCATTTCACTCTATCATTGAAAGTTATAAGTGTATATAACACCCATGCATCACAGTGTATTTTTTATTATAAAACTTTCTTCTTCTTTTAAACCTTTGAATGAGTCATGTCGTGCCCACATTTTCAGTTTTCCTATTTTAAAGTATAGTGGTTACATAAGACTGTTAGTGTGATGCAGAAAAACACATTTAAGATAAATTGAGAATTAGGACATGTGTGTACTGCTAATTAATACTTTTAGTACCATTACTAGAGGTTGGTAAATAGAAAAAATACATATTTAGAAATAATAGTATGGTAGATCTTAATGACTTTAGATTAAGAACTAAATAATAAATTACATATGGCAAAAATTAACATGTTCTGTTACCTAATATTCCTATCATTTGTGTCATTTTATTAATTCATTAAAGACGCGAAACTGGAATTTGTAGGTACCTCTTTTTTTTTTCTCTCCTAGTAACATACAGTTTCAGAGAGGTCTGAATCTATTTTTCTAAAAATATGCTTTTAATTAACATATTCATTTATTCTTTCATATTTTCCTTTATTTAAGAGATTTTAAGTTTATGCATCAAATACTATTCTAGGCTGAATCAATATATGTAAGATTTTATATTTGAAAGAAAGTTTTTGAAATACACAGCACTTGAGTTTTTTAAATTTCCTAGACTTTTAGTAATTGAATAAAAATGACATATAAAATTTATTTTTATTGTTCCTAATGATAACAGGAAACATTTTTTTTGCCTTAAAAATAGAAAAACCTCAAAAACCTCAAATTGTTTCAGCATGCTAACATATTTATAATATGTATAGTTGATCTCAAGGGGAAAAATCCTATAGGAAAAGTATGGCT
Organism: Perodicticus potto; assembly: GCA_963574655.1. Lineage (NCBI taxonomy): Eukaryota > Metazoa > Chordata > Mammalia > Primates > Lorisidae > Perodicticus > Perodicticus potto. Next base: position 41,125 of record CAUYRH010113565.1, on the reverse strand, counting down.
TTAGTCAGTTTAAAATGGAATCTATAATTAATTTTCCTGTCAATTTTCTGTAGATTTTTTTTTAGGAAGGTACCATTTTGTGGCTTTTTACATATGATCAATAGAAAGGATTCTGAAACACAATAGGTGGAAAATTGCACTTATCAATACTCTAATCCATAGGGTTACTTATGTCAGCTCAATACAAGATGAAGTTGACCAGTAATCCGGGGTATTCATATAGAATAGATTTGTTTGGTGCCAGAGGTCTAGGTAGTCAAAGGATTCTAATTTCTAAAAAATGATGATGAAATGATTTTTAGCACATGTACGTCAGAGGCAATTCTAAGTTAATGTTTATAAAGTTAATCCTTTCTAGGTGACTAAAAGCTGTGGGAAAGCAGGTTAGCAACAAAGTGAAGCAATTTCACCTAGATTATGGTAAATCAGCATTTTAACAATTGTTCTTATTATAATAATTATTCCTGATTATATTACTATTATTATAGTAAACTATAACAGTTATTTCTAAATGGAGTCATTTACTTGTCTAAGTGGCAAAATCCTTCAAACTAGCATAGAAGTCATAGCTTCCTGGGGTATTTAGTTTTCTGGGTTCAACTTTCATATCAGTACAACAAACTGAACCAAATCTGTTGACAAGTTAAGAATGATGGTTTTGTGGGACATCAGATTGGTTTTAGAGCAGAAATACCACCGCGGATTTTCTCTGCCTCAGAGGGCTTTAGTAAAGCAGAATAAAAGCTGTAAGAACTGAAATAGATAGCAAAAATCACTAAGATAAAAACACAATAAACATTTTGATGTATGTCAAAATACAAAAAACTGATAGTTTATAAATTTTATATTAGTATATATTATGTTATATATTATAATAGTATACTACATGTACAATATAATAGTATATATTGTATAGTATATTGTACTATAATATATTGTTTTCATGTTAAGTTCATAATGAAATACTAAAAACAATGTATATCTGTTAAAAATATTCACAGGCTAATTGTATGTTTAACTTTGCATGTTCTTTATGATTTTATCATAAGTATATGTTAGTAAAAATTTTATGTTACTTAAAGTATAATTCTACCAAATGTTTCAATGGTTAAGGATTTTTTTCAATAAATTGTCCCTGAAAGCTTGTTATGTGCAGGGCACAGTTTTCATTACATTCTGTGGGGGATGTATACAGGTCTATTAAGCCTGGACCTTACTCTAGGAAAAGCTTTATTTCCTTGGTGAATTAACCAACAACACCTCATTCCTCTTAAAATATGCTAAATTATGTTTGGGATGCACTAATTGCTCTTGGTGACTCTTGAATATTCATGTACTTTTGCTTTTGGTAATTGCTTACTAAAAATCAGTAAAGTGTGTTCCAAAATTAGCTGTATTTGCTTTAGTAATGAGATAACTTAATTATATTGTATGTTGGGTCCCCCAAGATTGCTTCCAAGTCCAGTGATTTTCAAGAAGGACTCAGTATATAGTTCTAATCCCAGCTAAGATTTATTCTAGGGAAAGGATTCAAAACAAAGCCAGTAAAAGAAAAAAAGGGCTGAGTGCAAATGTGGAGAACACCAGGCACACACCTTCAAGAGTTCCCTCCCCATGATATCACACAGAGGCACTTAATTCCTCTCGCACAGAGATTTTCAACCAATGCCACAGCACACTGGTGTCCCGTGAGAGAACCACGGTATGCTGCAAAATATTTTAAAGATCATTAATTAAAATATTTTCAAAAGAAATTCAAAACACAGTAAGTATATTATTTTTTTCTTTTTTCTTTTTTTTTGATCAGCATAATTTAAATGTGCTGTGGAAATGTAACTAAAGGTTCAAGATCAAAAAGGTTGAAAACTTTTGCTCTAGCAACTAGCTGGGGCAGCCTGCATAAAATGCTGTCTTTCAGAGACATTCATGTGAGCCTAGGAGTCCAAGGATTTTATTGAGGGTCAGTCACACAGGTATCCTCTGTCTTGCATAGACAAAAATTCTAAACTGCCAGAGAGAATAGGTATCCATCGTAAACTGTATTGTTTATGCAATTCAGACACAGTAAATCACTTTTATTATTTAGGCATAACTTTGTACCAGTGTATGGAATTGTCTGCAGTCAAGTTCTCTAATACTAGCCAGGAGCCACTTTGCAAGAGGACCTTCTAAGGATAACCATCACAGGATTACAATGCTAGAGGTTTTGTGCACATATATAAACCAAAGAAATGTGAATACACCAAAGACAAAGCAAGAAAGAACATTGTTTTTGTGAATTTAATACTTTAATTTAATATTTTAAATTAATATTAATATTATTAATTATTATTATTAAATATATAAATATATTATTTTTATATTATAAATATTATAATATGTAATATACTATTTAGTTAATATTTATATACTTATAATATAATTATATTTATATATTATATTACATACATTTTATATTATAATATATTATAATATAACATATAAATTATATAAATATAATTTATAATATAAATATAATTATATATTACAATGATTCTCAAAATCAATAAACCATAATATATAAATTATTATAAATATAAATTATATAAGTATAATTATATATTATATTATACTATATTATATATAGTATAATATATACTATTATAAAATTTATAATATTATAAATATTTAAAAATTTATAATCCAGGCATTGTAGCAGGTGCCTATGGTCCCAGCTACTTGGGAGATTGAGGCAAGAGAATCGCCTAAGCCCAAGAGTTGGAAGTTGCTGTGAGCTGTGATGCTACAGCACTCTATCAAGGGGGACAAAGTGAGACTCTGTCTCTAAATAATAATAATAATTTATTTTTATTTGACACATATTTGTACATATTGTGTGTATGTGTGATTTTTTGATGAAGGGATAGAATGTATAATAATCAAATTAGAGTATTTAAAAAGCATGTCACCTCAAACATTTATCCTTTTTTTTTGGCTGGGGACATTTCAAATCTTATAGCCATTTTGAAATATACATTACATTGTAGTTAACCAAAGTCACTCTACTGTACTATCAAACATTAGAACTTATTCTATGTAACAGTATATTTGTACTCTTAACTAATGGCTCTTTACCCCCAAACCCACAGCCACCTTCCTGGCCTCTGATGACTGTCATCCTGCTCTCGACCTCTGTAAGGTCAACTTTTCTACCTTATATAGATGAGTGAGAATGTGTAACATTTGTCCTTTTATGCCAGTTCCATTCATGGTGCTGTAAATGACAGGATTTCATTCCTTTTTGTGTCCAATAATACTCCATTGTGTACACACACCATGTTTTCTTTATCCGTTTGTTCGTTGATGGATTGATAGACATTTAGGTTGAATCCCCATTTACGCTATGGTGAATAGTACTGTCATTAACCGGCAAGTACAGCTGTGTCTTTAAAATACTGATTTCTTTGAGAATCATCCACACTTCTTTCCACAAAGGTTGTATTAGTTTGCAGGCCCACCAGCAGTGTGGAAGTGTTCCCTTCTCTCATCCACGTCAGCATCTGCAGGTGTGGCTTACGTTTACCACGGAATACTATTCAGCCATGAAAAAGATGGAGACTGTACATCTTTTATGATTACCTGGATGGAAATGAAACACTTTCTTCATAGTAAGGTATCTCAAGAGTGGAAAAATAAATATTCAATGTATTCAATACTAATATGAAACCAATATATAAACAATTACACGCTCATATGAACAATAAAACACAAGTGTAGTCCAGTGAGGGGGTAGGAGAAGATGGGAGAGGAAAGGGGAGAAGGAAGCACAATTGGCGGAAGGCAGGAGGTCTTCTGGCAGCATCTCACCTGCTGTGCACACTTCCAGGGTGTATAACACGCCCCCAGGGAGGGGCTCTTTTACAATTGGAACTTTACCTTGGAAATGAGAACAATATAATCTAAAAATTCGTACCCTCATATTAATTTGAAATAAAAAAAATAAAATATTGATTTCCTTTCCTTTGGATAAGTATCCAGTCGTGGCAGTTCTGGACCATTGCAATAGTTCTGGTTTTAGGTTTAGGTGTTTTTTTGTTTGTTTGTTTGTTTTCCTGAGGAACCTCTTTACTGTTTTTCATAATGGCTGTACAAATTTATCCTTTACAGTGTTTAAGAGTTCCCTTTTCTCTACATCCTTGCCAACTGCCTTTTTATCAATAACAATTCTAACTGGGTAAGATGGTATTTCATTGTGATTTTAATTTGCCTTAATGATGTTGACTGTTTCTTCAAACACCTGCTGTCCATTTGTATATCTTCTTTTTGAGAAATGTCTATTCAGACGCTTTGCCTGTTCTGTAATACAATTATTTGCTTTTTTGCTATTTGGTTGTTTGTGTTTTTCGTATGTTCTGGATCTAGTTCCCTGACTGGATGAATAGTTTCCAAATGTCTCCTACCATTCAACAAGCTGTTTCTTCTCTCTCTTTCTTTTGTTTGTGGAAACTTTTTACTCTAATCTAGTCCCGTTTGTCTATTTCTGGTAATTTTGCTTGTGTTTTTGAAGTCTTAGCCATGAACTCTTTGCCTTCACATCTGCCCTAGAACCTTTTCCCTGTGCTTTATTTCAGTAATTTTGTGGTTTCAAGCCTATATTTACATCTTTAATGCATTTTCGATTGATTTTTGTATATGGTGAGACATAGGGGTCTAGTTTCATTCTTCCAGACATGAACATTCGGTTGACACCTTGTATTTCTAATATGTTGCAAAGTGTGATGATGGGGATACTGGTGCATGGCAGGTTCTAGACGACTCTAAGAGGCAGGAAAATAATGAAAAATCAAGGATTCTTCCGCAGATTTATACAGAGGTTTCTTTAAGTTACTGCCAATATTGACAAAATAAAATTGTGGTCAATATTTAACGCACTATGAGTGTGATTTAGGAGGGACTATTATACAGAATTCTAATCAATAGATCCTCATTCATAGAAAAAGTTTTGACCCTGTGCTAAAATACTCAGGTATAAATGTAACATATTTTAGTATTTATGTCATAAATTTCATTGTTAATGATTTCCCATTTTTATAGACTTTTCATTTATTTACTAGGCAGTTGTTTTGAATAGCAAGGCTTCTAGAGAATGACAGAAATGCTGTCTCATGAAAGGGACAAAAAGGAACAGAGATTTGAAGATAGAGAAAATACTTCATTCAGAAATTAGATGGCATTTGAATCATGGAGGCCTTGAAAGATCAGTAGATTTTGATAAGCAGTGACATATATAATGGGAAATAATGACAAGATCTGTTTTTTTTTTCCTGGAAAATTAGGATTTATGAAAGAATGTAGTTGTGACAAGTCCAGGAAAGATTGTAGATTGGTTCCAGATTGTAGAGCTTTAGTGAACAGAGTAAAAGCATGCATTGACAACAAAAATGTCTCACTGTTCTCCTACATTTAATGTTCAAACCCTCCAATGGCTTTCTCTAACACTTAGCACGTAATCCCAATCTTGATAAGACTTTGATAAATGCCTTATGTGATCTGGATATAGGTTCTCTCTCTGATAGCTACCCTGGTCTTTATATCCTTAAATATGTCAAACATATTACCACTTCTGAGCTTTTTATGTGCTGTTAAGTCTGCCTGGTGGAGTCTTTTCCAGATATCTCTTGACTTTGTCTCTCTCCATTTTATTTGTCCTTGTTCAGATGTTGCTCAGAGATGGATTTGTGGACATCCTTAACTAAAATAGCACCTACCTGTTACAATAGATGTATTAGTTGGATTATTTTGCTCTGCTTTAATTTTCTTACATAGTACTTATTATAATCTGTCATTTAAAAATATTTGCCACAAAAAATAAGTGAGGTGTTGTTATGTTAATCAGTTTGGTTTAAGTGTTCCACACTGTATACCAAATCATCACATTGTACCCCATAAATGTATACAGTTATGAGTTAAAAAAAAATAAAACAAAAGAAAAAAATTATTTGTGACTACCAGTCCTATGTAAGTTGAGTTTTCTAGGGTATTTCCAGAGCCTGCTGTAGGGAATGAGATATAATAAGTATTTAAAAAATGTTAGATGAATAAACAGATATCTTAATTTATTATGCATTGAAATTTTTCTGATGTCAGACCTAATTTATTCTGACATCATGATAAGACCCATAAAATGAGTGGTATTAGTGATGTAAAGTTTTTAGTCAGAGCTAGAACAATTCTTGATGTACAGTGGGTGTTCAAAAAATATTAGGTGAATGGGTATTTTTATGTACTGAGTTTTTCATTCCTATGTCATGGCTAATTTTATGCAATAAAATGAGAATACTGTATTTATAATCTGGTTAGTAATAATGATTATAGGATTATATCTTATTACACAGTATTTAGCTCAAGGCACAATTGCTATATACACACTTTTTATCCTTAAAGGATAAAAAGGATATACATAATATAAAAAAAAAATTAAAAAAAGGATTACATAATATAATGATACCATAGTTCAGGCTTGTGTAACAAAGAGTCTTAGATTGGGTGGGTTATAAACAATAGAAATTTATTTCTTCTAGAAAGTCTGGAGTCAGGGTGCCAGCCTGGTCGATTTCTCATGAGGGCCCTTTGCCTGGTTGTAGCCTTCTGATTTGTCATTGTATGCTCACATGGAGGAAAGAAATGAGAGAACTCTCCAGGAGTCTCTTTCAGAAGGACACAAATCCCATTCATGAGGACTCCCCCTTCATAACCTAATCATCTCCACCACCCCCCATAGTATCATACTGGGGGTACAAGGGGTTAGAATATCAACATATGAGTTTTGGAGGGACCCAAACATTTAATTCACTAAAAATGGTAAGATCATGTTATATTTGATATGTTAAAAAATAAGACAAATTATAACAAATGTAAGCTCAAGACATAAACAAGGTCTCAGATTTTCCCTGAGTAAAATGAGATACACCACCGGTAAGGGCTGGCTTCTTGGGTGAGTGTCCTGGGCGCTCACACAGAGTCTGATGGTCACAAGAGCCACGGCTTTGGTTTAATGCTCAAATGTTGCCTTCTTAAATTCTTAATCATTTTGTCTCTGAATTTGTGTTTTGCAAGTGAAGACTCATGGGATTTTGGAGCATGCTTGTGAACAAAAGAGATATGTATTAGCTTATAGCATTTGCAGTGCTGCATGAGCACAGAATTTAGGTGAACACACAATGCGTGGGAGTTCTGCAAGGCTCCGAGTGAATGCAAGGTCGGTGAGTCACATCTATGACTGTGTAAGCAGAGCATGACAACCTCGGGGGGCCACACAGTCTGTACACCCAGAACTTGCTCCCAGTGCAGACAAGAGGCAATGATATTATAAGAAACAAGAAAGACCAAGGAATTCCACCAAACCCTTTATTTGTGTTACTTCCCTGCATTAGCTTACATTCAAAATGAGTGTAAATAAAAAGGGAAGGAAAGGGCAGCCTATAGTTCCTTTTCATTTCTTTCCTCATCAATGAGCTAAAGATAGAACATATTGGTGGAATGTGTGCATATGAATATGTGACGTAAGAAAAGTTGAGTTAGTTTTGTTCAGTCTTTCCCTATGCATGAAATAAGAATTGCATAGGCTCTGTTGCTCTGTGTACAGTTTAAACATTCTTATATTTGCGTTCTAAACTCACATTCTGTAATATAATTAGGACAATGAGGAGACTGAGGAAGAATAAAAACAACTTTATATTTAGTGTTACTTTTTCTTCTTGTTGAACAAGGGGACCTAACTTTAACTTTACAACTGATTCTACAAATTACATAATCGACCCTTGACCCAGTTTACAAATGGGGAGAGCTAAGTGTGTTTAAACACATGCAAATGAAAAGAAATGGATTATATGATGCTGAGGAAAATCCAAGCATAGCACGGGCAACCCTGGCTGCCTGCAGATTTGGACACAGAAAGAATGATGCAAAAAATATGTTTTGTGCTCATAATACTATTACTTGAACGCCTCCAATGTTTTTCCTTCATGGGAAAGAGCAATAGTTTTCTTCTGTTCCCTGTTCAATGCCTCTCCTTCCTGATTTTGCAAGTAGTGAAAAGGAATTATTTGGGATTTTATTGTAACCTGTAAAAATTTTAGGGTAATAATTAATAACCGTATTGGCAATCTAACCTTTTGCAAACAAATTTGCTATTAACAGTAAAAGCTGGCTGGGCATGATGGCTCACACCTGTAATCCTAGCATTCTGGGAGCCTGAGGCAGCAGGACTGCTTGAGGTCAGGAGTTAGAAAACTGAATAAGACCCCATCACTACTAAAAAATAGGAAAATTAGCAGGGTGTGGTGGCAGGTGCCTGTAGTCCCAGCTACTCAGGAGGAAGATGGCCTAAGTCCAGGAGTTTGAGGTCGCTGTGAGCTAGGCTGATGCCACCACACGAGTGGCAAAGCAAGACTTTGTCTCAAGTAAAAAAATCTGTAAAATCTAATATGAAGAAGAGGGACAGTGATTGGGGGGGAATTCTTCAAAACAGCGGACGATTCTCTTTATGTTGTTTCTTCTCGATGTGACTTTTTTGTCTTTCAGGTTTTCCCACGTAAAGACACTTATAAAAAATAGCTGTTCTGTTCAAAGACTTTCTATAACAAATGCTCTAATCACACAGAAGTTTCCCAGAGTTTCATTCAGTTATATCCTTCTCCACTCATCATATCACCATGTTCAACAGTTAAGCCAATCTTGGTTTATTTGTTTTGACATCTCCCTCCTTGATTCAGCACTGATTGAAATCAATGCTTTAGAATCGGGAATGACCTTTAAATCCGACCAGTTAAGGAAAGAATACAGAGCATTGCCTTTTGTATTACCTTCAGCAATGAGAATAAAATACGCATTTTCTTTTTAAATTTAGTAGTTCCTTCAGGGCATTATCTAATTTGTTTCCAACAAAATAAGCTGATGATTAGTGGAGATGACGATCATGTGCATGCACCTTTTCAAATTCGTCTTGCTTTTTCTAACACACATGGGTATGGCTCTTCGTGATTGTGTACCAATGGAATCCTGGAAATACTGTATTACTTGATGTTCTCCTCCTGATCCAAGCCTTCGCCTCTGTAGCTGTGGGTTCCTGTTTATAATAATGCCAATGTATTTATACTGTCATTAAAAAATGCTTTTGTTTGTGGTTACACGTAGTAGAAATACTTTGCTTTCACTGAAGACCAGCCTCCCCTTTCAGTTTTCTCACAGATCGTGAACTGGGGCTCAGCTCTTAGAAGTTAGTAGATGCTACACCATATTTGACCAACAAGATGGCCTTTTTTCTTTGCCTTTTGTTTCCCAAAAGATATAAGAAGTAAAATCTCCAGCTTTTTGTTTATAAAAACTTCTGTTTATGATATATTTACATTTATTTTAAAGATAACTTTAAAAAATAATTTGTGTGTCTGGGCACAGAGGCTTATGCCTGCAAACCAGCACTCTGGAGGCCGAGGCTGGGGGATTGATTTAGCTCAGGAGTTTGAGACCAGCCTGAGCAAAGACAAGACCCCATTTTTACTAAAACTTGAAAAATTATGCAGGCTTGTGGGGGGCTCCTGTAAGTCCCAGCTACTTGGGAGGCTGAGGCAAGAGGATTGCTTGACCCCAAGAGTTTGAGGTTGCTGTAAGGTATGATGCCACAGCACTCTACCCAGGGTGACAGAATGAGAGTATCTCCCAAATGAAACAAAGCAAAAGTAACGTTGTGAGCTTGTGGAGGGGACAGGTACAGTAGAGGGAGCAGAAATTATGTCTTGTTTATTTTGCATTCTTAATACTTAGTATATTATTTTCTATAATGGGTGCCGAATAAATGTTGAATAAATGAAATGATAGAATTTTAACTTAAATTTCCCCAAGGGGGGATCACTTTCACCCTCATAGTGCCAGTGTCACTGGCTTGCTGTACTTACTTGCATACCACTGCTGAGGTTATTTAGAGTGGTGACTTCCATGGGCTAGTGACCAGTGTTGCTGTTGCCTTCTCTACAAACTATGAAAGGGTCACTCAACTGGCAAGCTATGGGTACTGTTCTCAAGGATACCGTCTTCCTGCTTAGGTCATGAACTTCCCAAACTGGAAATTCTGGAGTTGCCAAAAGATTACTGGGCTCCCTTCTGTCAGTACCGTTCAGGTGCTTTGTAAAAAGTGGGACTGAGTTCATAGCTCCAAATCTATGCAGATATAGTTATTACTAATAATTCATTTATTCAGTTAACAAATTTGTGTCAAATGTCTTCAATGTGCCAAGCACAGTTCCAGTCACTGATGATCAAATAAAGAATAATATAGTGAAGGTAAAAGAATGAGCAAGATGGCAAAATCTTGCTCAATTGGCCCTTACACTTACGTGAGAGGTGAGATGATAAATACTTGACATGAAATTAGGAAATGATACAGCATGTCCTGAACCTCCTACCTCAAATACCTGATTTCTTTCTAACTGAATCACAAATTTTCTTCATATTTTATGGCTCCTAAAATAAGAAGCTATATTACATTAATATGTAAGTTTAATGTAGTGCATTCTTTTATGTTATTTTATGTGAAAGCTTGTTATTAATATCATATGTGATGAAAAATGGCTTCTTAGTTTGAAGGCAATACTCCACTACCTTCTGAAGACACCACTTCCAAGTTCTGTTTGCTGCCTCTTGTGGAACATTGGAAACCAGATCGTCAGATGGAGCTGAGAATAAATAGCACATTATTCACCAACTGTCTTTTTTCCCTAAGGTCCTACATTCAGACATTCTCTATGAAGACCCTGCCTTCCCCCTTTTAATTAGCTCCAGCAACATGTGACTGATAGGCCTGAGTTAGTTACGTGGATATTCAGACAGGTGTCAGCCTTAACCACAGGCTCCATCTAGGCTCAATCCATAAAATTTTACCACGGGGGATTATTTTGTCCAGCTGTCTCTTTATACAGATAAGAAAACTAAAGGACAGAGATTTAAGTGAGATGTTCAAAGTCTGTTTCAGTACAGGATTGATACTCACGTATTTCTACCCCTGGCATCTTTCTTGCAAGACTGTGCTACAACTTACTTTAAATACTTTTTAAAAATTCCTTCACGTTGCCACCAAGCATTATTATTGCTAAGTATAAAATGTGAAATCCTTGGAGTAAAATATCCAAGATTTTGATACAAGCTTTGAAAAATATTGAGTGCCTTCCATGGAGTGGGTTTTAGGAGATAGGAAGATGTATAAGAATTAGTCTTGGGCAGCACCAGTGTGGCTCAATGGGTAGGGCGCCAGCCCTACACACCAAAGGTGGCGGGTTCAAACCCGGCCCCAGCCAAACTGCAACAACAACAAAATAGCCGGGCATTGTGGTGGGCATGTAGTCCTAGCTACTCAGGAGGCTGAGGCAAGAGTATTGCCTAAGCCCAGGAGTTGGAGGTTGCTGTGAGCTTTGACACCAGGGCACTCTCCCGAGGGCGATAAAGTGAGACTCTGTCTCTAAAAAAAAAAAAAAACTAAAAGTCTCATGAACAATTGACCACCAAGGCATAGTAATTTATAAGAATCCCAAATACTGCTCAATATTATTAGTGTTACATAAACAATGTCTGTTTAGTAATAACTGAAAATGATATTACTGGTTATGTGTAGATGACTACGGAAGGTTTGGGACAGACTGTGTTATGCTCCATTATTTCCTTCCAGGAATCACAGGCAACAACATCCTTTTGAATTCACACCTGCAAGTTTCAACTTGCCTGGCTTTTTAGTGTCGCTGGGAAATCTTCATTTGTTTCTGTCCACAGAGATTTTATGTTTCTTGACTTTTGTGTATCTCAAAACTTTCATAATGACCCATGTATTTAGATTGGATTCCATTAAACACTAAGGACTGAATGAATTCTGATTACTTTATCAATGCAGGCTTCATCTTCCATGATCAAGAAGAAAAATCATATTAAATACACATCAGGGGACTTTACTCCACTCTTTTTCTAAAGTTCATTTCAGCCAAGAAGTGATAAAGCTAATAAAATTCCTCCCTTTGTGGAAAAGCCAAGTCATATCTGTTTTCTGTCTTCTAATAAGTTATATGCACCAAGGTATCAGTGAGAAATGATGGCAGAAAATTTTGCTCAAATAAACCAAGACTTCTTTTTTTCTGAGAGTGCTATGAAAACTTATGTGAAAGTCTTTGTACTTTTGATTTTCATATTTTAAATGTTTTTAATATGAAAATGCTTTGTTTTTGTTAAAAGTAGAAGGATGATTTGTGCAGACATACCTCAGAGATATTGCTAGTTAAGTTCCAGGTCATGGCAATAAAGTGAATATTGCAATAAAGTGAGAGAAAATCTTTTGAGTTACCCAGTGCATATAAAAGTTATGTTTATACTATAGTTTATTAAGTGTGCAATAGGCTATGTCTAAAGAATATTATATAGGGTGGCCATAAAGTTTGTTAAAATTACTGTTTTAAATTGCACATGAACTTTATGGCCACCCTTATATATTCCTTAGTTAAAAAGTGTTGTATTCATAAAAAAGGTAAAGTCTTGATGAAGAAGGGAACGGGGGAGGGATTGAAAGGGAGGGGGTGGTTCGATAGAGGGAGGATTAATGGTGGGACCACATCTATGGAGCATTACTGTAGGGGTACAAGTCAAATCTATCAAGTATAGAACACTAATGTCTTAACACTGTGATTAAGTAAGGTGAAAGCTATGTTAATTAGTAGGATGTAAGCACTCCAATTTGTACAAATAATCAACACATTGAATCCCACAAAGGGATAAATGTATTCATGATCTATGTATATATGACTTAATAATAAAAAAAAAAGTACTGGATTGCTGGGCGGGACCTGTGGCTCAGTGAATGGAGGCCCCATATACTGAGGGTGGCAGGTTCGAACTGGTCCCGGCCAAACAGCAACAAAAAAATAGCCAGGTGTTGTGGCAGGCGCCTGTAGTCCCAGCTACTCAGGAGGCTGAGGAAAGAGAATCACCTAACCCAAGAGCTGGAGGTTGCTATGAGCTGTGACACCATGGTACTCTAGCTAGGGCAACAAAGTGAGACTCTGACTCTAAAAAGAAGTGCTGTATCGCTAACAAAATTCTAACAATTGTCTGAAGCTTCAGTGAATTGCAGTATTTTTTCTGGTGGAGGATCTGGCCTCCATGTTGATTGATTGCTGCTCAGGTGGTAAATACTGAAGGTTGGCATGGCTGTGGCAATTTCTTAGACTAAGACAATGATGAAGTTTGCTAAATCTATTGAGTCTTCCTTTCACAAAAGATTTCTCTGTAGCATGGGATGCTGTTTTATGGCATGTTACCTATACTCTGAGAACTACATTAGCACTCATTTAAATACTGGGTTCAATTCTCTCCAACCTTACCACTGTTTTTCCTTTGTTGTCATTTCCAGAATGTCAACAGTATTCTTCCCTGGGAGTAGATTGCATCCCAAGTGGATTATATTCCCTTTGATCATCCATAAGAAGCAATTCTTCTTTCATTGAAGTTTTATCATGAGATTTCAGTAACCAGTTCAATCTTCAGGCTCTACTGCTAGTTCTAATTCACTTGCCGTTCCCACCACAGTTACAGTGACCTTTTACCATGAAGTCCTGAACTCCTCAAAGACATCATTGAGGGTTGGAATCCACTTCTACCAAACTCCTCTTGATGATGTTTCCATGAATCACAAATGTTCTTACTGGCATTTAGAATGGTGAATGGTGAATGCTTCCAAGAAATGTTGAATTTGATTCATCCAGATCCATCAGAGGAATTGTCTTATAAAATTTCAACCTGTCCTTTGAAGAGTTGAAGCCAGGTATTGATCTCCCTCAAGCTATGAAAGTCCTAGATGCCATCTTCTTTCAATAGAAGAATGTTTTGTCCACATTGATAATCTGTTGTTTAGTATATCCATATTTGTATCCATATTCATCAGTCTTCTTACTTACATCTTTCAGAGTAAGACTCCATCTCTACTAAAAACTGAAAAACTAGCTGGGCGTGGTGGTGGGCACCTGTGGTCCCAGCTACTTCGGAGGCTGAGGCAAGAGGATCACGTAAGCCTAAGAGTTTGAGGTTTCTGTGAGTTATGGTGATGCCCTGGAACTCTACCCAGGGCAACAAGTAGCACTCTGTCTAAAAAAACAAAGAAAAAGAAAAAAAGAAATATTGTGAGAATTGTAAAATTATAACACAGTGACATGATTTGCTTTAAGCAGAGTTGTACAAAAGCAACATCTGTGATGTGCTATAATGTGAGGCATGATAAATCAAGTTGTGCCTCTACTCAGTATTGAGAGTTTTATCTGAACACATCTCTCTTACCCACTCCTTACTCTTTATTTTAGGATCATGTTAAGTATCACCAAAGAATAAAATCACAAGGAATTACATCAAGCAAACATTTACCAGGAACCTTGGAAAAGAGCTCTACATATGTAGGCCAATTTTACTCAGCGTAAAATTCTGCTTACCCCCTTTCTTGAAGATATTAATAACAGAGTTTGTGTGAGGGGGAAATAGCAGTTGATAAAATAAGTTTCAGACGTTCTATACTGTACTGTGTACTTCGGTCATTAAAGGCTAGCATGCATATTACCATATGGATTACTTCATGAGGGCTGGTGTAAGAAGATGCTACAATGAGGGCTGGTGTAAGAAGATGCTACAAGCTGGGTGGCTTAAAACAAATGTGTCTCACAGTTCTAGGGTCCAGAAGTCTCAGTTCAAGATGTCCACAGGGCCACGATCCCTCTGAGGGTGCAAGGGAAGCACTGGTCCCAGGCGTCCTGAGCTTCTGCGTGCGCCCTCCACAAGGCAGTGTCACTCTAGTCCGCGCTCTTCCCCTGTGTGTGACTCTGTCTAAACTTGCCCCCTTTGTATCAGGCTACTTTTCATCTTGGATTATGAACATGTTTGGAACTGTTCAATCCGTAGCAGCATATTAAAATCTTTCTGGATACCATTAAAGGATAACATTTAGTTTTGGTTTTTACCTAGGAATGTTTTTGAAATTCTTCAAGAATGGAACACACTGGCTATGATCTGAATGTTTGTTTCCTCCCAAATTCATTCATTGACACCTGAACCTCTAAAGTGATGGTATTGCAGAGTGGGGTCTTTGAGGGATTGGTGACTCTAAGGGATTAGTACCCTTATAGAAGAAATCCCAAAGTGCCAGATTTCCCTTCCACCATGTGAGGCTGTAGTGGAAAGGTCCTGTCTATGAATAGTTTGTCATAGCAGCCCAAATAGGCTAAGACGTCACTTTATTACTCTATACCTGTTTATCTTATAACAGCATAAAAGGGAGGAAAATGAGAAAATTAAAGTATGAAGTATAGAAAATGCCTAAATTGAAGGTGGAGGTAGAAAATGGGACTTTTGAGAAGGAAGTCATGTAAATAACTTCCAAAGTACAATGAATATGAAAGGAAGAAAGATTTCACGATGAATAGGATGTTCAGTGTCTTTATCAACTGGCTTTGCTACATAGCTGATCACCCAGACCTCAGAGCCTTACAACAATAAACATACATTTCTCACCTCAGTGGTATACAGTTCATCTGATCTGAAGTCAGCTGCTTTTCTTTTGCTGTCATTTCCACAGTGTTGACAGTATTCTTGTGTCAGGGGTTTGACTCTGCTCTGTGTGTTCCTTGTTCTCTTCCTGGGATGAGTAAGTTCGCCCAGCAGCCCTTCCTATGGCAGTGGCAGAGTTATAGGAGATAATAAGAGGTGCGTCTGAGGTCTCTGAGGGCCTGGGCTTGGAGTCAGCACAACTTTGCTTCCATCTCATTCTGCTGATGAAAGAAAGTCAGAACCCAGAATAAGCATAGGAGGACATTCATTGTTCCAGCTGAAGGCACCTGCTCACTGCTTGTTCCCCCTGCAAGTTAAAAGGCCCAAGGAGGCACAAGTCCATTAGCCATGCTACTCACAGATGGGACAACTGCGGGAGTTTTAGGTTTCTAATTTATACCTTCAGCCTGGAGTTGCTCCTTATCAGCAATGGTAGCGTTCTGTGATGCTATCTGAATGCTGCCTAAGGGAATGTCTGGTGCATGTGCTCATGCTGAAGAATGATATAAATAAAGGGATACCGATAGACAAAGAGGAGCAGATATTCCATGTACCTATGTGTGCCCAACAATGTGTACATGTTTTAAGAAAGGAAAAGTCTGTATTAAAATCGTGATGCAGAATTTGCCAAAGCTTTCTGACAGGTGAACTTAGGAGCATAGACACAGCTCAGTGGGGGTAATAAGATGTGTTCAATCCTTGGCCACTGATATGTAGCCAGCTTCCCCACACACATCCCGGGATCTTCCCAGATATCCCTTGTAATGAAACGCTTTTTCTGTTATTCAGCATGTGGTCCTGATTTTCTTCTGCCTAGGTGTTATCTGTGTTGATTTCTCATTGTCATGTATTCATAAGGACATTTTTTGACACTCTGGCCCTCCCCGCCAGGCTGTGTATGTGTGTTTTCTTTGCATGTATTTTAGCTAGTTCTCAAGAAAATCATGGTAAGCATTTGCCTGCAGTATATGTCCTGTTTGAGAGTCTTGGGAATAAGGAGGTGGGTACAATGAAGGATTGAGAATAATAGACATATGTACAGGGTGGCAGACCACAATAAGGGTGATGACTGCAAAAGAGAAAAGACAGGAAGTTATGCTCAGAAAGGGGAAAATTGGAGTTAGATTACGGGAGTTCATAATGAAGATGAGCTTAAAAATGTGACAACCTGGGTGGCTCGACTGATCTGGATAAGGTTTGAAGTTAAGTGGGACAAAGAAATTTTATTTTGATTATTGGAGAATAGAGAACACATTTCAGAGGTTTTAATAATCACTGTAGAGTTCCTCAAATCTTTGAATGTTTTTCTTCAAGTATTCAAAAGGTAATTTTGTGTTTATATGCTGCCCCTGTTAAGGGACCTGTTATCTTACCCTGTCAACACCCTAATCATCTATAAATTGAGTTAAAACCACTGGTTGCCAGATTTTCCTTTGGATTAATCATAATTACTCAGCAATTCATTTTCAAAAATCACTTAGTTGCAAAAATAGTATTTGGTTTGTGTAGTGCGGTGAATCCCATCAACATTTATCAGTCAGCCATGCCCCTGCTGTTCCCCGTCTGTCCTTCAGAGCAACCTTGTATTATGAGACTCACAGAGCACAAATATCTTGAAGCATCCTCTGTGCCCTAGTCTTTATGATATCACACCTGTTTGAAAACTGTACACTTTACTTCAACTCCAGTTTCAGGTTTCAGATGTTAAAGAATCAATTTTCTGGGGTGGTGCCTGTGGCTCAAAGGAGTAGGGCGACAGCCCCGTATGCCAGAGGTGGTGGGTTCAAACTGCAAAAAAAAAAAAAAATCAATTTTTTTGCTTGTTCTGAATGATCAATCTTTCAATTGTGCTTTTCCCTAGAAATAATTTTCAACAAAGATTAATCAAAAAGCAAACTTTGTATGTCTCCTGAAATTGGCCTGGTGCTATTTCATCAGCTTACTTTTTGGAAAACAAAAGGTTTTTTTTTTTTTCCTGAAGGACCTCAATTTAGGAAAAAAAAAAAGATGTTTGCCAGACACATTTTGGAAATTAACATAAAATATTCTTTTAGTGATTCCTAAAGAAAATACATATTCTTCAAAGAAGAATTTTACATCAAATAGTGGAATATATTTTGAAAAGTAAAACATTATATATGTATATATAGTAGGCACTATAAAGTTTAATTATTGGAAATGTTTTAGAATTAACATTAAGACTGCTTTCTTATTTTTAATTCCTTATATATTTTCAGCACTTAAAATATGTCCACTAAAATATTACATGTCAACTTTAAGACACCCTTTAAAGTAGGTGTTTTCCACCCTAGCTAAATAAACTACTTAGGGTAGTGAAATAATTTTCTGTAAGTCACATGACAAGTTACATACAGAAGGAACTTAAAATAGTTAACTACATCACATAAAATTTGGGGGTAGGGATATCAGGCTATAGAAATAAATTTAGGAGTTAGTTAGGATATCGATGATATATTATGATGGACGATGAAAAGCCCAAAAATTACATCCAGGTGGAGTTTAAGAAGATAAGAAGAATCCAGGAGAAGAGATCAAGGACTTTCCAATGAAAGAAGAATTACACCAAGAGGGAGGGGCATAATAGAGGCTATAGGAAGAAACTAGTGTAAGGAGAGAATGATCAACCGTGTCAAATGTTGTGCTGAAACAAGATGGTGACCAAAAAGAGCAACCATAAGATTTAGCAACAATAACTGTCAAATCTGTCAACTGTTGTTTCAGTGGAATGGCAAAAATAAAACCCCAGTTAGATTTAAGAGAGATGAAAGAAGTGGAAGAGATGACAAAACATTTTAAATATTTTTTGCTAAAAGAGGAGCAAAGATACTGAAGGCCAGCTGAGGAAGGACATGAACTCATTGGAGAGCCTTCGTTTTATTTTGGGATAGGAAATATTTCAGAATGTTTTTTTCATAGGAACCATACCAGTCACAGGGAAGCATTTATGATTAAGGAGAGAGAAGCCTCTGTAGAAAGCAGCAAAGTGTGGAGATAAAATACAAGATTAGGTGTCAAAGGCATTTGGATTTTTGCAGAATCTAGTGGTTCCACTGGTCACCTGGGCTTGCCCTTGACTCAGGAACCGATGATGGAAGAAATGGCACAGAGGAGAGTATAGTGCAGAAAGCCAGAACAACACAGTTCTCTGTAGACTCTAGTCAACGTTTTAAATAGATGACAATCGTACTCCAGAGTGAGATTTTGCTTCAGAGAGAGTGCATTTTTCTGATCATTTCAGCTGACTGGCATATAGGAAATGGAAAATCGAAATGCCTGCAAAAGGAAGCGTTTTTGATTCATAGGAAGTTGCTAGTGTGATTTGATCTCAGCTCCCTGAGCTTACTGAATTCTGAATACTTTGTCATAGGAGCCTGTTTTACTTTGAATTAATGCTGCAAATCCCACAGAGGACATTAATGGAAAGCAGTTATATGTCTAGATGTGTGGCTATATGCACTGGGACAAACTTTACAGAAAATTATTTTCCAAAGCATTACTTTATTTGGTATGGGTCTGGGCCAATCGGATGGTGATGTGAGAGGCATTGGGATTCATTTTACGGTGGGGGATTTGGCTAGGCTAGCCTACAGTCTGCCAGGTAGAGTGGGAGAGGAGGGAAGGAAGAGAAAAACAAGTTTGAAATAATGTACAAATAATACAAATCTGTTGTCACCGATAAGTAAAGGTCAGTATTTTATCTCCCTCCCTCCTCCTCACTGAAGGATTTTTTGAGAAAACTTGGTAATTAAGAAAATAAAAGTAAACATGGAATAACTTTTTGACATCATCCTGTACCAGTCATATTATCATAAATTATTGATGAATTTCTTAGGAAATAAAAAAGGTTTCTATATCTTGTGATTTCTCCAGAACTGCTGATCTTTTACAGGTAGAAGTTGGCATGACCTCACAGGCTCAAAGCCCCATTTTTCCCATGTTGACTTGGAGAAAGAGTTGTAGCAAGCAGTCAAGTAAGGACTGTTTGGATCGAGACTACGGGAGTGCCACATCTCAGATATCCATTGTTCCTATGTGTAATGAGATGAGTTTGTTGCGTTCAGAAGGTATAAGATAGCCGGGTGTTGTGGGGGGCACCTGTAGTCCCAGCCACTTGGGAGGCTGAGGCAAGAGAACTGCTTAAGTCCAAGAGTTGGAGGTTGCTGTGAGCTGTAATGCCATGGTGCTGTACCTAGGGTGACAGCTTGAGACTATCTAAAAAAAAAAAAAAGGTGTAAGAATTCCTCCCCAATTTTAATTGCCAGGGTCCATGTAGTGGCTACACTTTGGGGCAGTCTGGAAGCACTGTATTTTAGATAGGTTTTGGTGCATGAGAGTGGTGTATGATAGGATTAGGAAAAAGACTTCATGATATGGCTCAGCTTTTCCCCATTGAAGAGTAATGAAAAGTTCTGTGAGGAAAAAGCCAATTTATTTCCTTCATAAAGACCAGAGAGTCTTCATATAAGCAGTGACAGAGTCCCACTCAAGTAAAACTTAACTGTCTGATGCCTTTCTGCTTCTAGCAGAAAACAGATTGCTTCTAATGGACCTTCTCCTGGTCAACTCTTTCACTTTAGGCCCAAGCTCCTCCCCTTCATTACAAGAATAAGTACTTACACACACATTTCGTCTCTCCAGAAAACTCCTCTAAAATTATTTTCCATTCTTTAACCTGTTTAGAATTCTGCCTAGTAATCCTCCTGCTGGGTCTACTCCTAATATTTCTAAAGATCCCTTTGATTCTGCTGGGGTCCCCACCATTGGGGGATGGTCCATTAAGACCTGTGGATTTGGCAGCAACCAACTAAAGAAATATAAAGTTAGAAATGACCAGAGACAAGGCACACAGAATATGATTTTCAAAGGTGGGGGCACAGGGGACCACTGCCTGTTTGTGGGGTTCTGATGGTGGCCCCTAATGTCAGTTCCACTCAGCTGTTATAGATGGCTACATTTTTTTCTTTAAGACAAAGTCTCACTATGTCAGTCTTGGTAGAGTGCCATGGCGTCACAGCTCACAGCAACCTCAAACTCTTGGGCTTAAGCATATCTCTTGCCTCAGCCTCCTGCGTAGGTTTGACTACAGGTACCCACAATGCCTGGCTATTTTTTTAGTTGCAGTTGTCATTGTTGTTTACCAGGCCCAGACCAGGCTTGAACCCACCAGCCTTGGTATATGTGGCCAGCACCCTACTCACTGAGCTATGGTGCAGAGCCTATTGAAGGCTATTTACTCATTAGCCCAAAGGGGAAGCTGAGGAAGGGAACAATGACATCAGCAGTTTCTCTGAGTAAGCATGTCAGTTCCTATTGTTTGTATAATCATTAATCTTAAGGGTCTGAGCAGTCTTGAGAAATCTGGAATCTGAACCTGTGTGTGGGGAGCCTTCTATCTGTCATCACACACATAGATTCCTAGAGAGGTGTTAATCTTCACTGGTTCACTGTGGGGTAAAACAACATTGGCATCAATCTCCTCTGAAGAATTGGTGGGAAAGAGAAACTTTCCTCTCATCACCACCACAGAGCATCTTCCTTTGCAATAAGTGATATAAACCCTCCTACCCATACATATTTCAGGGCTTGAGCTGTTCCTTTGATCTCTTCCCCAGCCAAATACCAACTCCACGATGGGTATTTGCTTTGACTGTTAACTAGGGAGGAACCAGCCTAGTTAATGTTTCTAGCTAGGCCTTGCACACAGCTTCCTCTGTGGCCATTATGCCTTCAGAGTGCTTGCAGACCCAGCAGGGCTATTAGTAAGCTGTAACTCCAACAGGCCAGGCTTCTAGGAAAATCAGGAAACGTGTTCAGATAAGAAATTTAGCAGCAGCTGGTTTAAAGATAATCTTGCTGACTTTCCTTTGTGCCAACTTGCTCAGCTTACTTTTTTATTTTCCTCTTTTTCTAAGGGTATTTTCCCTTGCCAAGAATGGGGTCTTCAGTCCCCATTCTACCTGAAGGTTTCTTTTCATGAAGTCCTTCACACAAATTCTTGTTTACTTTAACTCTTAATGAACCAGTAACTCCAAAGGCTGGACTATTAGTAAACAAAAAAAATGTTTCTTTTTCCTTATGGCAAGGGGTGCTTTCTCTAAATGTTCAAATAGTCATCTGAAATAAGGTGGAACATTTTAATATTCTTCTAGGCGAAGTGACACAAGGACTGACTATAAATAGACTTTACACCTTTTTCCTCTTAGAATGGGTGTGGTCATTCTAAGGTGGTAAAGAATAAGTTAAAATCCCTATTAAACAGGCTGAATATTTTGTCCCTTGCTTTATTATGTCACTCACCTAAAACAAGAGATGCTGGGTGGCTTGACAGAGAATTGCTGAAGCCACATACACCTTTATGTGCCCAAATAGACCTATGATCATATGAAAGAACATATTCCACCTACTCATCTATAATTTTAAAGAGAGGAAGGAGGGGAAGGAAAAGAGAGAGGAGGAGGATGTAAAGTAGGAAAAAAGAAAATAAAAGCTTAGCAAAGCAACTTGTAATCAAAGTACTTAAAGTGTTCATGTTGAGACTATATGGCAAAAAAGAAAAAGTTTGCCTTTGTTCAGGTTTTCTATTTTGCAGGGCTTTTATGGGGGAAATTCTGATGAATCCCTGAAAGGTACTGACAGACATTAAATGCCTTAGGTCAGAGAGAAAGAGTCATCTTTTTCAGCATGAATAAGACACTGCTTACTAGACAATGGTAGTTAGGCTTCCCCATCTGAAACTATTTTGCAGTGAATTGTCTATTTGCCTATTATTTCATGCAGCTGGGGTGTCATATATTGGTGAGTTTGGCAGGGGGAGGGAGGGGACAGGTTGTACTTATAGCAGAAACTGGGTATGCCAAAGGATCTTTGTTCTTATTCATGAGGAAGGTAGAACATGGGTCTGTGACCAAGAAAGGTAGAACACTTGGGAGTAGAAAGAAAGGATTTAGAGTCATTAGGAATTGAAGGTTACCAGGCTCAGTAAAAGAATGAAGATAGAGGTAAGAATAAATGAGGAGAGATAATGATGGCACTGCGATTATACATTCAGCTTATTACTGTGATCTTCGCAAGAACTGCATGAGGCAGATAGTCTCCCTATGGTATGGAGACAAGAAGTGAGGGCAAGGGAGATTAAATGGTTTGCTCAGGTTAAACAGCTGTTGATAGATACAGGCCTCGGGCAGTTGTCTAATTACAAACCTGTGATCATAACAGCTGTTTGCAACTTCAAAAGCCAGGAGAATAGGGATACCAGGAAAGCAAATAGTTAACGTGTTGTGTATGTGTTGGGGGGTCAGAGCTGCTGGGAAGATAAGAGTGGCTCGGTGTTATTGTTTTTTTATTACCATAGTAATGCTTTCACCTTTTATAGATCATTACTGCCTTCATATTACAAGGAAGATTACTCTGCGTATGTGTTTGCAAGTATTCTTTATGCATACGAAGCAGTTAAGGATCCTTACAAGAAAGCATAAACAGCAAACCTAAAATTACTTTAAGTAAATTCTTCCATTCTTATTTATTCCTCTGAACATAAATTAGTGGCCTGCCACAGCTGACATCTGTAGAAAATCACTGTGAAGAAATACTTCTCCCTTAGCATGATTTTGTAGTATTTGTTACTTTTCATAACACATTGGAGAAATGTGTTTTTGTACATGGAATATTTTTACTATTTACTTCAGGGTTGCTTTTCTTATGGAATGTTTTGTTCTATACCCAACCAATTGTTCTTTTCCTTCCATTTTCCCCCCAAATAAACAATGTTGCTTTTCTGAAGTTGTGTATTCAAATCCAAAATCAACCTCCCGTGTACCTCAAGGCACTTTTAAAAAGTATGCCTCCTGTGACATATTTTCAGTAGGTGCTTATTTGGTTGTCTAGTTCTTTATTTATCTTCTGACTTTGTCATTGAAATGGTCCAGGGACTTGGGCTAATCACAGTCATATGTGTAGACATTTGAAGAAAAAAGAAAAGACAAAACAAAAATAACACAGAAACACTCAGAAAAGTTGGAATGAGGATTAGTGGGTGAACTATAGTAAGATGAAGGACTACATTTCCTTTAATAAAATTTCTGGGATGTGATATAAAGTGAACGGCAAATATTTCTTTTTAGATTTTGCTGTTAGATAAAGGAGGGCCACCTTATTTCAAGTAATGCCAGTAATACATCTGAAATAATTCATTTAGTGCTAAATAAACTCATTTTTTATCAGTACCAAAATTATTTTTCAATTGTCTTCAAGAGCATCAAGACTATGGCAGTGACCAATTTTTTCCCCCCAAATATCACAGGGTACAGATGTTTTTGGTTACATGGAGCACTCTTGTTATGCTTCAGTCAGGGTTACAAGTGTGCCCATTACCTAGATAGTGGTCTTTATACCCATTCGGTGAGTTTCTGCCCATACCCTCTGCCCCTTTTCCATACCTCATTTTCACTGAGTTTTACTTCCCTCTCTGCACATGAGTACTCATCAGCTAGTTGCAATTTAATAGCAAGTACATGTGGTGTTTGTTTTTTTCCATTCTTGTGATACTTCACTTAGAACAGTGGTTCTCAACCTTCCTAATACCACAATACTTTAATACAGTTCCTCATGTTGTGGTAACCACCAACCCTAAAATTATTCCTGTTGCTACTTCATAATTGCAATTTTGCTACTGTTATGAATTGTAATGTAAATATCTGACAATCAGGATGTATTTATGCAACTCCAGTGAAATGGTTGTTTGACCCCCAAAGGGATCGCTACCCACAGGTTGAGAACTGCTGACTTAGAAGAATGATTTTCAGTTCCACCCAATTTTTTGCAAAAGGCCTTATTTCATCTTTGGTCATGGCTGAGTAGTGTTCCATAGTATACATATACCACATTTTATTAATTAACTCATGAATTAATAAGACTTGCATTGATTCTACATCTTTGAAATTGTGAATTGTTGCAATAAACATTGGAGTGCGGGTGTTCTTTTTGATAAAATGACGTCATTTCCTTTCAGTAAATACCCAAGAGTGGGATTGCTGAATAAAATGGTAGGCTTTAAATTCTTTGAGGAATCTCCCTACTGTTTTCCACAGAGGTTGTAGTAATTTTCAGCTCCACCAACAGTGTATAAGTTTTCCTTTCTCTCTGCATCCATGCCAGCACCTATTGTTTCAGACTTTTTAATAAAAATAATTCTGACTGGGGTAAGGTGATACCTCATGTAGTTTTACTTTGCATTTACCGGACAATTAGTGATGCCAAGCATTTTTCCATATGTTTACTGGTCATTTGTCTGTCTTCTTTTGTAAAGCTTTTTGCCCACTTTTAAATGTTTTTGTTTTGGTTTGATTTTTCTCACTGATTTGTTTGCATTTTTGTAGATTCTCATTATTATCCCTTTATTGGGTTAATACCTTGTGAATATTTTCTTCCATTCTGTGGGTTGTCCATTTGCTCTATTGATAATTTCCTTAGCTGTGCAAAAGCTTTTTAATTTAATAAGGTCCCATTTATTTATTTATTTATTTTTTGCTGTGATTGCCATTCGGGTCATCATCATAAATTCTTCACCTTGGCCAATGCCTAAAAGAGTTTTTTCTACATTTTTCTCTATTATAGAATTCTTAGAGTTTGATGCCTTACATTTTAAAGTCTTTGATCCATCTTGAATTAATTTTTGTGAGTGATCAGAGATATGGATTCTGTTTTTCTTTTGCATGTAGCTATCCAATTCTCTCAGCATCATTTATTGAATAGGGCTTCTTTTCCTCAGGGTATACTATTGTCTGCTTTGTCAAAGATCAGTTGTCTGTATGTGGATAGTTTTATATCTAGGTTCTTTCTTAAGTTCTATTTGTCTATGTCTCTATTTTTGTGCCAATACCATGCTGCTTTGGTTACAATAACCTTGAGTAATGAGCTACCTTTTACCTTCCCTCGCTCCCCCATGGGACTGTACATTGTTCCTTGAAACACTTTTAGCTTTTCTCCCCTTGTGTAACATCTGTAATATCTATTATTAATTGTTGAATGCTTTCTGAGACCAGTAACATTTATGTGTAGTTCACCATTGTTTGCCTACCATTCACAATAGAAATGTCTGAAATGTAAGTAGGTATTCAGAATATTCATAGGATGAATCAATGACTGTGAAACTTTATTTCAGCAGAATGTATATATATAAGCACAGTGGCTCTAAGGGCAGACAGAAGATAAAAATGCTCTAAGTCTCTCAAGCTATGGGCTTGAAATACGTGATTATATATCTCACTGCAGTTAATAGGTTAATAGGAAATGAAGTTTTCATTATGAATTACCCTGGTTTATCTTATAATATAAAGCTTTATTAACTCTTCTGAAAGTCATTTTTATTTTATTTTTGACCCATATTTTATAACATCATATTGAAGATAGTTATGGAATTGAGTTTGTGATTTCTAACTAAATATTTCTACAACTAACAATTAAGATTTTCTTTTTTTTTTTTTTTTATAATGTGTCCTTCTGGCTCATTCTTCACAAGAATTATTTAGGTAGAAATATCAAATTTTATGTGCATATTCATTCAATTAGTTCATCACATGTTATTTTATTTCTTATTTAACAAACAGAAACCAGTTGCCTAATAAGCATAACTGCTGATGTAATCAAGGAGAAAATTGCATCTGCCTTCCACGATCGCCATAGACTTTTTTCAGTGCACAAATTTTCACTTCCTCTATATGAAAACACTAATAAATTATGAATTTTCTACTCAGATCATGTTCCTCTACATTGTATACAATCTTTGTATGTAATCTCAACTCAGAAATTAGAATGCCTGCTACCTGGAGTTAAAGTCTGAATTTGCATACATTAATTTCTCTATTATTAGTGTAACTTAACTTGTGAGGATCTGTTTTACATCAGAAATTATGCAGAGGCGGGTGTAAAAGGGGTAGAGAGTAAAATTGACTTCTCCTTCTCCTTTTCCATAACAACTGCTATTTTGATCTCAAAAGGTAGAGGAAAGTTTGATCAGGGGCTGGTACAAAGTTAACCTTCCTTTGTTGTGGTCCAGTAGCAAGCTTTCTCCTGCACTTTGGCCTGAATGGTAGAGCGATATCCTAGGCTCTTCCTGGATTTGCTCCTGCCTGCTACCTTCTGGGGCTGAGGCATCTTTATTTAGTACAGTCCCTTAGATGACTTTAGCCCCTGAGCATCAGGTGCTGTAAAACTCTGGTCTCTTTTTTCAGAGGTCTTTCGTTCCTAGACAGAAAGACGCTAGATGTCTACTTGCCTGGTCTCTCTTCCTAATATGGCATTTGATGGTCTGATGAAAGGACTTTTGGGTCTCATGGACTACCAGACTCTTAAACTCAACCTGATCTATACTAACAGTCTTCAATCCATCATCTAAACAGATTGAGACTATTTCTCATAGGCAGCAGCCAAACACCCTTCATTGTCTCACTTAGATCTCCCAGGCTTAATTCAAGCACCAGTCCCCTGTGTCTAACAATTTCAGTGAATATAATTTATAAATAGTTCTAGGTAGGGGATTTGCTATGCATGGAGTCAGAAGTAGGATTCCGTAAGACTGCAAAGACTCTTCCAGATAAATCTTTTCACCAACCCTCCCTTCTCTGCTCTTTGATCTCCATTAATATCCTTGATCTGGGTCAGGGGCCCAATACCCATGAGACAGGTTATCTTGCACCCTCATTTGCAATTTGGCTTGTTTGAGAAGTATAGGGAATTTGACCCATACTCAGGTGAAGCTGGGGCAGGACCAGGCACATCCTAATATTATGTTATATAAATGATTAAAAGGATGAGGAATGAAGAACAACTTGGTTGAACCATGTAAATTGATGATATTTGATCATTTTGATCTACATAAACAATGATTTCACTTCTAATATACTTTTTGGAAATATACAGTTGTATAATCTAAATATATAGAATGGGTCTACCATTCCTTATCTGAAATCTTTGGATCTAGACGTATTTCAGAATCCAGAAGATATTTAGATTTTTGATTTAGACTTTTCAAAGTAATTTCATGTGTATTACATGTATTTATACCTCTCCCCAGTGGGTCTGCATTACCAACGTCTCTGATTTATACATTGGGAATATTTTTTGGTTATAAACAGAATCTGATCTATTTATAATGACAACTATGGTTTCTGACTTAAAATATGCATTTCCAACAGAAAATTCAGTCATGTGGAGAAACCTCTAGAAATGTGTGAGCTATACATGGAGGATACAACATATTTTGCCCAAGGTGTCTTTATAACTCAACAATATGATTACATTATCATAAGACTTCCATCATAAATTCAGTTCATTTCACATTGTCCTTAAAAATTGATTTTCCCAGCAAGATAAAATCATCAATCATAAATAAATTGAACATGTTAAATTTCAGAGGCTTAATGTTAAAAATAAAAGAAAATGAATAGGAATATTTCACAGTACTCAGTTTGTCCCTCATTCATTTTCTCCTAAGAATTTGATCAATATATTAATGTCCAAAGCATTTGCTTTTTTCAGTGTCTACAAATAGATTTTCCTATGGTTTCTTCGTTTCTGATGCTAGGTTAGGCCATCTCAAATTTTAGTGTGTAGAAGAATTACTTTATATAAGTACACACAGAAAATACGTATATCACTAACTTATGGGTGATATAAGTGATTTTTTAAGGTAATTTTTACAACAATGTGGTTTTCCCTTAAGGCTTTGATTTTAGAAAATGGCCGCTGCCCCTACCTAAAGATGGCATTGCACTGACAGGACCTCGAAGTCCAGTGCAAAGTGCAAACTTAAGTGAAAAATCTTTTTTTTTTTTAAGTGTATATAAGGAGCTTCTGCTGTTCCTTTCTAGGTGTGCTCTAGCAGGAACATCTGTTTGGCCCTATGTCATTCTATTTGACAGGAGCTCACTCATCCTGCTTTCTTTTCTAATTTTCCCTGAGCAAATTATATAAACTATGGGAATTACTTAATATGGGAGCAGGTGTGGCAGGAACAGAAAAATATTGCTAAAGTATTTGGGAGGCCACTTTCTTGCATATTAAGAGGTCTATCTGAAATCATTAAGCATCTCTGTTCCTTTATTCTTAAAAATGGAACTAATTAAAAGCAGTAATAATGATTTAAATTTGAATGGTGTAGAGGGGCGGCTGGGGCGACTTCAGGGACTGACCTCCACATTTTCAATGTCAATAGAAAATGGGTTATGGAAAAGCTGTATGTCCTGTTCATGGAGATGAAGCCCTTTAAACCTCAATCGGAACTCCTTTTGCAACTTTTCCAGTGAATCCACACACATTTTATTTGGGAATGCAACCAGTGGTTTTTCTGCTAACAGATTTTGCTGCCCCTGGATGAGTCCACTGCTAAACAGGACAAGCAGCGGAGGCAAAAACACTCGGCAGGCCAGACAAATGTCCTTGGGGGGCCGCATGTGGCCTGCAGGCCATAGTTTGAGGACCCCTGGTCTAGGGGTATATATAGGTGTATGGGTTCCTTGGCCAGGAAAGGAATGAACACAGTTCCTTCCACTTGGGCAAGGTGAATGAATGTATCGATGAATGAACACAGTCCCTTCTGCAGGGGCAAGGTGAATGAATGTATTAATGAATGGACACAGTCCACACATGGAATTGAGGCCTAGGAAATTCACATGAAATTGACCTAGGCATAGGAAATGGGGGTTCCTATTTAGTCCTAAGTGTAAAGTGAAGGAGACACCCAGGCACTGGTGTCTCCCCGCCCGTTTGGCTATTGGCGCCTCCAGAGTGGGTCGGAGGCACCCCCCCCTTACCTATCATCCAGCCCGCTGGTTCTTCAGCTGGCTGCCGCCGCATGACACCACCAAGGTGGAGGCTCAGCTCAGCAGAGCTGGCTGGGGCACCAAATGTCCTGTATCAATGTCATACAGGATAATATATAAAGAACAAGATTCAGGGATGGTAAAATTTCTATACAGCCGAAAATGAGATCACCAGACATAACAGGGGAGCCCCAAGTAGGAGACTGGGAAAACTTCCCATTCTTCCTCCAAAGGTTTGCTGAAAAATAAATTGGCAAAATGCAGACTAAAGAAGGAGTGGCCTACAAATGGATCAGCATGCACCAGAGAAAACCATGGAGTGATTGGCCCATCACACAATGGGAGACTGCTGGTTATATGCCTGTCTTTTTAGGGGAGAGAGAAATGAAGCATGGATGATTTTAGGGGTATAGTAAATGGCTTTTAGAGAAATTCATTGAGCTTAAGGAACTTAAAATGGCCTGAGACTAAATGTGTTGGGACTGTGGAGCAGAAAATATTTTGTGATAAAATTTGTCCACTTAAGTTGATAGACTTCAGTCTTTCTCCTTAAGATATGAGTTCATAAGGAAAACTCAGGGAAGAGACCAGAGATAATTTTTTTCTTCTTTGCTAGATGTGAACTCTAGACAAATATAAGAACTTCAGCACAATTTCATCCTGTGCTTTGGAGGATAGGAGATTGAGAGACAATAAGGGGCAATTTAGAGAGACTTTGAGGTTTCTTTTTGAGGTCAATATGTCAAAGAGATGTATTTTGGAGTATTGGTTTCTGAGCTCGAATACCCAGTTAAATTTAAATTTTAGATTATATGTATACACACACATGTGTGTGTATATATATATATATGCTTGAATTATATGAATGAGTATGCCCCAATATTGCATGGAGTATACTTACACTAAATGTATTCATTATTTATCTGAAATTAAAATTTATAGGGGTCCTATATCTTTATTTGCTACGTTTGGAAAACAATCATATATAAAGAATTGTAAAAATCACTTTTGGTGTTTTATACTTTGAAATAATATAAGTTAATTTATTCAAGTAAGTGAAAAGATGAACAGTAAACAATATAAATTGAATTAATAAATATTTGTAAGTAAGCCAGTCTGTACAAAGATAAGGAAATATTTATTGAGTAATGCAGGGGAGAGAATGTTTTTCCTCTAATTCTTCTAGAATGTTTTTCCTCTATCTCTTCTTCTGGGGTCTTGTATATGGAATACAGGTGAACAAGAGGAAAGCAAACAGATTTCTATCAGCATGTGTATTGCTCGGACACACGTGAGCATTCAGAGAGAACTTACTTGAAGGAAAGATTAGATTAGAACATGGCTTTATACAGCATTTTAATGAAAAGATAAGACATTTTTTTACAGAAATTCCAAGTCAAAGGAAAAGGATTTTATATTTCTAAAGTTGCAAATTGCAGGAAGACAAATATATGGAAGAAAACTAATAGAAAACAAGGGTCAGTTAGTACATAAATTCCTCTGGAGCTCTCTCTGAGATAAGAAGCCTTTAGGGTTGTCGCCATGATTAAAGCTGTCCTTCCTGGTAGGCAGGGGAGGGAGGGTACCTTTATAAATGTGTGCTCTTTATTTAGGAAAATAGTGGGAGTGCAGAGAGTTTTTCTTGTATCTGTTTCTTCTCAAGTACCTTCAGCTCAAAATAAGCCTATGCCAAGGAAATAAATCCTACAACCTTCAGTATTAGGTAGGGAGAGGGCTAACAGGTGGCAAGAGAGATAGAGGAAGTGGCTGAGGGTGGAGAGTGGGAATCAAATCAGAGTGCAGAAGAGAAACCACAATATCAGATATTTGTGGCTAAGACTTTTTTCTGGTTGGCTCATGCCTAGTAAGGAGTTCCTGGCGATCTTAACTGACCTTGGGTTCATTACTATATAATTAGCCATATGGTTTTGACTCCCAGTGAATTTTTCATGAAGGATTCTGGGAAGACACATGTGTGAAAAGGAAACTGTTATATAAACGCAACCTGTTATCTAACCTGTTATATAACCCCAACCTGTCAATCACCCAAAGAAGGAAAAAGAAAAACCAATCTTATCCGGGAGAGCGGTGGAACAACTAGTGAGCATAGAAAAAGACTGTGTGGGACGGTGCCTCTGGCTCAAAGGAGTCGGGCACTGGCCTCACGTACAGGAGGGTACGAGTATTCGTTTCTGACACTGGGAACCAAGAACCAGTGAACATCAGACAGATCTAACATCATCAGTGTCTAACAAATTTGTGAAATTACCATCATGCTAATTGCAAACACACTCCCTTGGAAAGTAACTTTATGGAACTAGCTGTTAGTAAATAATTATTTAAAATGTTTACTTTGACTACTATCTCCCTAATAGGGGGAGTATTATAAAGACTTTGATGCAAAATAAAATATTAAACAACAATGATGTAGTGAATACTGGAATAGTGTGTAATCTATGTAAATACCATTATATTACTTTAATTCACTTTAGCTAATTGTAGCTAATTGCAACCAATCTTGTACTTAATAAAATATATTGTTCAGAGAAATTTTTATATTCATAAATTAATAACATGTTTTTATAATTTATAAAGACAATGTAAAAGCAAAAAATAATTTGTTAACATGAACGGGATTTGCATGAGGCTTATAAATTTATTATTACTATAGTTTGAAGAAGAGTTAAAGTCAGCACTTAAACACATTTTGAAGAAACCATTACTGCTAATATGTAAATTCTTTGTATAGCTCCTCAAAATAGTGTTTACTTTAAACATAGGAGAATTAAACATTTATGATAATAACTTCCTTAAATATTTTTAAAATGATATAACAATGTAAGTAGAAAAATAGAGTTCAATTAATTCATTTTGTCTTTATATGAAAGAAGAAAATGAAGTAACATTTGCAGATTTTATGAGGATCCTTAATGACCATAAGGGGCTTATGTGAATATTTACCGGGTATTCTGGTTATGTTTTTCCTTTTATAAATAAAAATTTTCCTTTTTAATTTGCTTTTCACTATTGAAATGCAATTCAGCAATAGCTCGGAATATTAAATATTTTAGCAGGAAGGCACAGAATTTCTCCTTTGATTCTTAATCTAAACTCAGATATAAGTACAGAGAAATAGATTAAAAATTTGTCTCATATATAGGATTGACTATCATTTTCTTAGATGAACCATGAAAAATTTTTGTAGGTCTAAACACAAAACAATTACTGTTATAAAATGTTTATGATGAAAATGAAGGTATCATTGGCTTGGCACCTTTAGCTCAGTGACTAGGGCACCAGCCACATATTCCCTGGCTGGTGGGTTTGAACCCAGCCCAGGCCTACCAAACAACAATAACAACTACAACAAGAAAATAGCCCAGGTGTTGTGGCCGGTGCCTGTAGTCCCAGCTACTTGGGAGGCTGAGGCAAGAGAATTGCTTAAACCCAGGAGTTTGAGGGTGCTGTGAGTTGTAACACCACAACATTCTAAGGAGGACGACATAGTGAGACTCTGTCTCAAAAAAAAAAAAAATGCAGAGATCAAAGGGTACTTATATAAAGAAAAATATATTGTCAATAATTGATTTAATTATTCACTTTTTAAAAAAAAATCCCATTTTGAGACTTCTACCTTCCCAAACACTGTTCTACATAAAACTTAATATAAAGTCTGTAAAGAATGGCTTTCTTTTTACCATGGTTTACTAAGATTTTATAATTTACTATTCAATTTTTTCTTAAAATAATTCATACAAACAACCAGGTTTTTCTTAAGCTTAGAGAATCTTTTTATTTTAGATTATGTCTAGTACATTTTAGCAATTTTAATATTAAGGCCTTTGGTTCATTTTTAAACCTATTATGCACCTAGCAAATTATCCCTTTCAGACTACATATGTAAATTAAATGTCTTCAGGCTATGCCTTTAGGTATTATAATTATCTTCTGTGACATCTTTTTAAATATTTAAATAACTTGTAAGAAAAGAAACTGTATATATTATATGTTGTAAAGTTCTCTGAAATGTTTCAATTTTGTATAAAATTTAACTAAGATTCAACTTAGAATATAAGTCTAAATCAGGTGTGACATAATTTATTTTGACTTACAATTAATACTGCTTCTGAATTGGAATTGTGAAGTTTATTTTTTAATGTAGTGGACTAAATTTTCTTAAATTCTACAAATAGAAAATGTCAATTGATCTCAAAAAGATCAATGATACACAGGGTGGACATAAAGTTTGTGTGCAATGAGGCAGTTTAATATAGTGAATTGCACATGAACTTTATGTTCACCCTGTATTTGTGATTCACTTAAACCTTTCTAAATTTAATTCTAATATGTGCTATGCAACTAAAATAATCAAAATGGTAAAACCTAATTTATAGAGTATTTATTCAAGCATGAAGTTTGAAGACAACTATCTAGAAAGCACAGGTTCATAAGAATGGAAAGTAATGTCCTGAGGTATAGAAGTTTGAAGGTTTGGGAAGCTTAACAGAATTTCAAAATTTTTCTATATCATGTATAGTTACAGTAATCTGATTAGTTAAGGAAGCCTTTTTCTTTTTAAGAAAAGTATGTTTAACATTCAAAATGGTCTTTTTACCATCTAGTCTCAATTAGATACAGGACAATGAAGGAGGTAGTCCATAACAAAGTTCAATGATTAAGAAGGGGAGAAGGTTTGTCTGGTGTGTGGATCTTTCCAAGTTATTTACACAAAAACAGCGAGGAGAAAAGTAAATTTATAATCTAAAAAGCAGAAGTTATAACTGCATGCTACCTGACCCATCTCTCTTTGGGTTTAAAGTGGACTTGGCTACTAAAAACTCCTTTGTCTCTATATTATACTCAAAGATATTTGCAAATTCATAATTAAAATATTTAAAAATATGAATGTATTTTTACATTTTTTAACTCTTAAAATGTATAAATATATTCTCTCAGATACTAATATGAAAACAAATTATTCCTATTTTTTAACATTTTATCTGGGATCAGAGTTTCTAAAATCATTTTAATTACTCTACTTATTTATTTTGGGATTTTTTGTACCCCATCCTAGAACATAGGTATGTCATTTCATTAGCTTTTGATATCCTTTTTAATAACAAAGAAAAGACACCCTTATAGGGAATTTTTCAAATAATTAAATTCTAGACTTATCATTCAGTGGGACTTTAGGAAGTTTATAATTCTAGATAGATTTCAGATTCATCACCTGAAATTTTACGTCATACTGAAGTCTGGTTTGATTCCTACATAAAAGAGGAATTTGTGCACCATAAAGTTGTCCTGTGAGGTTTATTTATTCTTTTCGGTTCAGGCTTAGTCAATCAGGAAACATTGATTATTTATCATTTCATAATCAATTCCCTGATTACTAATGATATTTTAGTTTCCTTTCCTAGGATTGTATGGTCTGAATTAAGTTTAAACCATGTTTTATAATCAGAGATATGACCTATACTGACAGTAAGATTTGCTCTAATTAAGTAAATAATAGGCCCTTTTAAGGTTGTTGCCTTGTGTAAGTAAAATATGCCCTTAGATTCCTTAACTGGATGCTACATGAGTCATTCCTATTATGATCAACTATCAATTCATAGGCTGAAGAAAGGAGGCCGTGTTTTATAGTGATGAATATTTCAGTGATAAAGATTGGTTTCCTTTGTCACTGTCATTGGAAATAACCCCAGCTACTTAGACCCTGGAAAGAATTAGAACATCCTAGCAAAATCTTATATTTTAGAAACTTGCTGGGAGAAGTACAAATGTTCTTATTGTGAAATCAGTAGCATATTCAGGATTACATTTCTCTGCTGTCAATTCTGGGGCTTTGCATTCTTCTGAATCATCTTTCTCTTTCTCCTATTCCTTCCTCTTCCTCCTCCTACCTACTCCCCTTTTCTCCTTCTTCATCTTCTTATTTATTTTTTATTACTTATAAATTTACCTATTTTTATTTAGAATAATACATTTGCTTTCAAATATTAATGATTTTTATTTTTCCTGCTGCTTCTTTCATTTAAAGAACTACAGATGAGAACACCAATGATCATCTACAACTGGGCCTTCTTGATAGTGAGTTGAAATGGGGGTGAGGCATTTCAACTGGCCAATTTCCTCTTTTCTTATGTGTTCTGACCTAGAGAAATATTTGCTTTTTATTCTTCTGAGCATCCCTAACCATTGCTTTTAATCACGCAATAAGCCAGATTGTAGATTGTTTCATGTTATTCACACATTTCCCATCAAAAGAAAAATAACTCAATAAGGAGCATAATAAAGACAATATTATGCAAACGAGTTTTCTGGAGGACACTGGGTCAGTGTGTTCTTACATGAGAAGAGAAATTACAGCTCAATATGTATTCACCCAACAAATGAAGCAAGAGATGCTGCATGGTAGGCAGTGTATGGCATCAACTGAAAACAGGGGCAGGTTCAGAATATAGTTGTTACCGAGTAAATATGTTTTGAATGAATAACTGTGATTAACTGAACACCTGTAGAACAAAGCAAAAAAGGAAAAGAAGGAGTGGAAAGTTTGGCAAGATGAATAGAACACTAAGTCATATGCTCTGGACACTTGGGATGTCTGAGAGTGCATAGTTTGGGAAGAAACGAGCAGATAAGTAAATAATTAAACACAAACTTATAAGATCTGAAAGCATATTTTTTTTACCAATTTATATGAATCCTTGTGTTGGGCTGTTTTTTATTTATTGGCATTTCAATTTGGCACATGATTGAAGGAATATTGACAAATTTGATACTAAATGTCACAGCCTCATCTCATTTAACCATATCTCAAAAATCATATAAATAGAAATATTTTAGTCTCAATTATTAGGACCATTTGGTCTCCATATAGTAAAATAAGAGCCTGAAAATAATTTAAGGAGGAAAATCATAGGAAGCATGCTTTCTACATAAAGTACAGGTAGTGTTTGTGACCAGGTTTTAAATTCTCTCAGAAAATAATTTACCTCTATTCTCTTTCTACCATTCAGAATATAGAATCAAATGTGAATTTCACATACAGTAATTTTACCGAAACAGATGAATTCCTAGGAAGATAATCGTGATGAGATAATTTTTCATATGTACTTCGTTTGATTTAAACTGAAGGCAATTAGAAAAGTGTGTTTAATGTGAACTCCAAACAAAGGAAACTAACAGGTAAATATGTTCATTCCATGTCAATATGTACTGCATGCTATTTCCTTTTAACAAGACATACTTGGACATGTACTATCAGTTGTTGATATTACAGTGGCCAAGTCTTACAAAGCTGTTTAGAACTACAGACTGTATTGGACTATAAACTCCATAAGGTCACTAGATGATCAAGCATCAGAAATAGTTTACTTTGACGTTAATGAAGCCCAAGATTCTAAGATTTTTATTTATTTTTTTTAAATTTGTTATTTAAATAGATTTGTTGAGTACAAGTTGATTTTTGTTATGTGGCTAAATTGAATAGTAGAGGAGTCTATATATACTATATGCTGATCACTTAAATGGTGTGACTTGGTTATCAAGTCACATGATAGCCAATAGGTACCATGGTGTCCAATATTTCTCCCTCTGGTCTCCAGTGTCCATTAAGTCACTTTTTTTTTTTTTTAAATCATAGCTGTGTACATTAGGGCAGTCATAGGGTACAATGTGCTGGTTTCATATACAATCTGAAATATTTTCACCAAACTGGTTAACATAGCATTCATGGCCTTTTCTTAGTTATTGTGTTAAGACCTTTATATTCTGCATTCAGTAAGTTTCACCTGTATCCTTCTAAGATGCACTGTAGGTGTGGTCCCACCAATTACCCTCACTTCACTCATCCTCCTCCCTCCCCTCCCCTCCAGCCCCTTGCCCCTTTCCCCATATTCTTGTGCTATAATTGGGTTATAACCTTCATATGAAAGCTATAAATTAGTTTCATAGTAGGGCTGAGTACATTGGATACTTTTTCTTCCATTCTTGAGGTACTTTGCTAAGCAGAATATGTTCCAGCTCCATGTATGTAAACATGTAACAGGTAAAGTTTCCATCTTTCTTTAAGTCTGTATAATATTCCACTGTGTACATATACCACAATTTATTGATTCATTCATGGGTCGATGGGCACTTGGGCTTCTTCCATGACTTAGCAATTATGAATTGGGCTGCAATAAACATTCTGGTACAGATGTCTTTGTTATAATGTAATTTTTGGTCTTCTGGGTTTATACCTTGTAGAGGAATTATAGGATCGAACAGCAGGTCTATTTTTAGATTTCTAAGTGTTCTCCAAATATCTTTCCAAAAGGAACGAATTAGTTTGCATTCCCACTAGCAATATAGAAGTGTCCCCTTTTGTCCACATCCATGCCAATATCTCTGGTTTTGGGATTTTGTCATGTGGGCTAATCTTACTGGAGTTAGGTGATATCTCAAAGTAGTTTTGATTTGCATTTCTCTGATGATTAAGGATGATGAGCATTTTTTCATGTGTCTGTAGGCCGTGTGCCCATCTTCTTCAGAGAAGTTTCTCTTCAAGTCCCTTGCCCACCCTGAGATGGGATCCCTTGTTCTTTTCTTGCTAATATGTTTGAGTTCTCTGTGTATTCTGGTTATTAAACCTTTGTCGGAGGTATAACCTGCCACTATCTTCTCCCATTCTGAGGGTTGTCTGCTTGCTTTACTTACTGTGTTCTTGGCTGTGCAGAAGCTCCCCATGACTTAACCCAAATAAGACATTCCCCAGGCATAACATTAAGTCACTCTTATGACCATGCATAGTGAGTGCTTATCTCACATGTATAAATACAAATGTATTTGGTATTTGGTTATTTGTCCTTGGGTTACTTGACTTAGGTTACTTACCTTTAGTTCCATTCAAGTTGCTGGAAAAGACACTATTTTATTCTTTCTGATGATTTGATCACATTTCATGGCATATTTATATATGTGTGTGTGTGTCTATATATATATATATATATCACAATTTCTTTATCTGCTAAGCGGTTGATGGACATTTAGGTTGACTCTACATCTCTGCAATTGTAATTTTTTCCATAATAAACATATGGGTACAGGTGTCATTGTTAAAAAATATCTTATTTCCCTTCAGTTAGATCCCTAGTAGTGGGATTGCTGGACTGAATGGAAATCTACTTGTCGTTCTTCTAGGAATTGCTATACTGATTTTCATTGACATTATATTTACTTACATTCTGCCTATCAATGTATAAACATTTCCTTTTCACTGCATCCGTGCCAACATCTATTGTTTTTAACTACATAATAATGGATATTCTGAGAGGGACAATGTAGTATCTTAGTATGGTTTTGATTTGCATTTCTCTAATGATTTGTGATATTGAGCATTTTGTCATGTTTGTTGTCAGTTTCTTTGCTTTTGAAAATTATGTGTTCATCTCCTTTGCTCACTTTTAATGAAGTTATTTTGATTTTCTTCTTGCTGATGTGTTTGGGTTTCTTTATAGGTTCTGGATATTAGGCCTTTGTCAGATATATAGCTTGAGAATATATTCTCCTATTCCATAGGTTGTCTATTTGTCTGTTAACCATATGTTTTCTGGGCAAAAGCTTTTTCGACTAATTAAGCCTTATTTTATTTATTTTTGATTTTGATGCATTTGCTGTTGAGGTCTTAGTCATAAATTCTTAACCTAGGCTGATGTTAAGGATAGTTTTTCCTAGGTATTCCTCTAATATTTTTATGGCCTTGGGTCTAAAATTTAAGTCTTTTGTTGTGCCCAGCTCAAGGAATCCCCCACATAAATCACTGAGAGACCAAATATGATGCAAAAGCAAGAGGATTATTTACAAGCCTGGGGTTGGGGACCTCTCACGCCTGGTGCAGCAGGAAAACGGAGACGCCTGAGGCCTGGAAAAGGAGGGGTTTTTAAGGGTACAGAAAGGAAAAAGGGAGGAGGTGTGGGGTGAGCTGATAGAGGTCTAGAGAACTGAGAAATACTTGTCCTTGGCTGGTCTGGGAAGGAGCTGCTATCACTCGGGGCACACACAAGGATGAGGGGTGGGGGAGGGAGTAAGTTACTTAATGCTTTCGGTATGTAGCTGCATAATGAAGGCTGAGGAATAAGATGGAGTTAGTTTTAATAAAATGGAGTCAGCTTGGTCTTTACACTTTAAGCAATTTTTAGTTTATTTTTATATATGGTGAGATGTTGGAGTCCAGTTTCATTATTCTGCATGAGACTATCCAATATTCCATTTATTAAATAGGATGTTCTTTCTTAAGTGTATACCTTTGCCTGCTTTGTAAGAGAACAGATGGTTGTAGGCATTTGGCTTTATTTCAAGATTTCCTATTCTGTTTCAGTGGTTTCTGTGTCTACTTTTTAATGAATACCATGCTGTTGTGGTTACTATAGACTTTTAGTATAATTTGGAGTTAGGCAGTGTAATACCTCCAGATTTGTTCTTCTTGCTTGAGATTGCTTTGGATGTCCAAACACTTTTTATGTTCTCTATGAATTTCAGGATATTTTTTCCTAATTCTGTAGAAAAGGACATTAGCTTTTCACAGAAATTGCTTTGAATCTTCTATTAGTTTGGGAAGTATGGAAATCTTGACAATATTGATTCTTCCAATCCATGAGGGTGGAATGCTTTTCCATTTATTGGATCATTTAAAATTTCAATCATCTATGTTTTGTGATTTTCCCTACAGAGACCTTTTGCCTCTTCGCTAAAGAAACTTACTTGGTATATATATTTTGCAGCAATCGTAAATGGGATTGAATTTGTGATTTGATTCTCATAATGTTTCTTATTGGTGTATAGAAAAGCACCTGACTTCAATATAGCAATTTTGTAACCTGAAACTTTATTAATTTTATAATTCTGCTAGTCTTTTGGAGGTGTCTTTAGGGTTTTCTAAATATAAGACTATATATCAGCAAGCAGGAATAGTGTGACTTCATTTTTTCCAATGTGTATGCCCTGTATTTTTCTCTTTTGCCTGATTCCTCTGGCCTGGACTTCCATTGGTCTATTGAATAGAAATAATGAAGATGGGAAAACTTGTCTTGTTCTAGTTCTTAGGGAGAATGCTTTCAACTTTACCCCATTCAGTATGATGTTAGCTATTGGTTTATCATATGTGGATTTTATTATTTTGAGGTATATTCTTTCTATGTATAGTGTGTTGTAGGCTTTTATCATGAATGGGTACTGGGTTTTATCAAGAGCTTTTTCTGCATGTATTGAGGTGATCATATGTTTTTGTTTTTATTTCTATGTATGTGATGAATCAAATTTATTGACCTCAGATCCTGGGACGGTATTCAGGTGCATTCATTGTTAGACTAGGTTAGGTAATTGCCAGATCTTAGCCCTGTAAATGGAATACTTGATTAGGGGGAGCAAGGGGCTCTGAAAATGGGAAGACAAACTCTCCCCCAAGCATCCCAGAATTGTCACACTGGTTATGAGACTGCAGGCTGGGGTCACCTTCTGCTCCAGAACAAGTTCAAAAATAGAAGCATGGATATACTGTGAGGTGGAGGTCTATTTCATAAGCACTGCATAGGCACAGGAGATGTCCCAGCAATACTTTCAAAAGGCACATTACATTACTAAGATACTATTTAAAGTATAATTTGTTTCCACATTTTAGCAATTGTAAATTGGGCTGCGATAAA
>CAUYRH010113564.1:0-26984 GCA_963574655.1 Perodicticus potto | reverse complement strand
GAGTCCAAGCTTTGAAATGTAACCAGAGTCACCAACTTCCACCTGTGTTCTTTCTCACTGTCCAGCTGGGGTTCGTGGACTATAGGCACGAGCTGGGACATGGGCGTGACCATATGACACTGTCATGGTTGGGTTTTAGCTGCTGCAGAAACTTTTCTGTTTGCTCATCCTGATACTGCATTTTCAGTCTTGTTAATGCAGATTGGGGCTATTTTTTCCTTGTGTAGAATATATAACCAGTAACTACATTTTAATGTGTCTCTTGGCTCCCTTTGGCTTTCCCATCCTCAGTGCAAGTTGCGATTACTCAGCTGGATTTTCTGGTTCCTGTCGCAGGCTGTGTACATGGGGAGGGCCTCTCTTTGGGAGTTATAAACATGAAACCAAGGAGGGGGGGCTCCACTTCCCATTATTAGTTAATGCACATACAGGCTTGTGTGCTAAATGTCACATTTCTGACAAAAAGCAAGTGTTCAATAAATGTGTGTTGACTTAAAGCACACTGTGTGTGTATTCATGTTTTATTATGTGTACATATGTGTCCGTGTTTGCATATGCATGTACAAATGCTTACTAATGTATGGCAGATACATGCAAGTTTCCAGGAATATGAGCACAATAATGTCTTGTTGAATAAATTAATCAATGAAATCAGGTAGAACTTGGACTACCATTGGAAAAGCCTTCTGTCTTTTTCTCTTTTAAGGCGAGGTAGTGGTGTGTTTTCTGTTGAATCTGCATGAAGCATATACACATTCCACTTGGTTTGGCCTAGTTGAGGATGAGCTGGAAAGGTCTGTCTGTTTACAAAGCAATGATTTCCTGTAACAATTATAGGTAGCAGCCAGCCCGGGACCATGTCGCTGCTTGTGGAATGGCTGTTTGAGGCAGGCACATTGTTGTCACTGATGATGGAGAGGCCCCATTAACTCTTGTGAATTCCCTGGAGAAGGCAAGGCTCACTGGGGAAAGGATAATTGTCCTCAAATATCAGAAGTACTGCCATGTAGAGGAGACAGTAGATACCCAGGCAGGGAGTTGAAGGAATCAGAGCTGTAGAGGAAAACTTCTCAAATGGCTAGAGCTGCTGGACCACAGAACACAGGGCATTGCCAAGCCGTATCCCCAGGAGGGGTGCAGCTGTCAGGACCGTGTGCCAGCATGTGCATGCCTTCAGCCCAGGACACCATGGTTTGGGGCGGGGGGATGGGTGGGTCTTGGTAACTAGGTCCATCCTCATGTTTGATCATGTACATCCTCTGTCTTTTGGGGGGACTGGGAAGGTTATTCTCTAGATCAGTGGCCCTCCAGAATGGGGTGCAGGCAAGACTATTCTTTGGGGATATAGGAAGGAAATAATAAAACACACTGCTAAAGTATATGTAAGTTACTTACACATAAACATGTATCTATTAGGAGACTGTAATAAGATTCTCAGGGATTGTTTTAGTAAGGGTTGGAGGCAATTGATCAACATTCAATTTCACCTCTCTCTTTCTCTACCTAGTTATTGTTGCTCATTACTTCTTGTGACAGTCCCTCATCCCTAGGGCTTGCATATTCAGGTCAGGGTTGCACAGGGTGGCCTGGCTGCCAGAAGGTGTGTTCTGGGCTCCTGTACCCTGTCTTCAGCCCTGTGTGGTGGTCTTGGATGGCCTGCTAGGTGGCTCTGGAGGACTCCATGGGAAAGTACTCCAGTCACACCTCCTCCTTCGATGGTCTCACTCTGTTTATGATTACTAACACTATCCTAGAGCTGTATTTAGCATAAAAATCACTGGGGCAACTTTGGGTTGTGTCAGAGGACAAAGTCTTGAAAGTATCTTCAAGCTGTGGTGAAGCAGCCCTTGACATATGATCATCCATTTGTTGGAGTATGCCATCTGTTTATTGGAATAAGCTTATGTGTCTGATATCCACTGAGTGAGTGTCTGTAACGTACCCATGCGATCCCTGCCCTTTATCCCGTATGGTCTGGAAGCCTGTTGGGCAAAGAGGTCAACACCCCTCAGGGTTGCTGTAATAATAGGTAGAATGTTTGTAGAGTTGCTGAAAAGGGGGTGTTTACCCCTTTTGGGGTGCATGTGTGTGTATGCATGTGCTTGGAGTGAGAATCAAAGGACTTGTCACAGAGGAAGTTCTTGGGCAGGACTTGGAAGCTTTAATTGGGAGACGGGGAGGAGGGGGTTCCCAGGGCATCTCCATGAGACAGAAGGTTGCTCTTCTTAGTCGTTTTCAGGAGTTAATCGGGCTGGACTGAAGGATTGAGGCCGATGGGAGTATAATGAGAGAAGTTAGGCAGGGAGGGTCTTAAAAATCTTTGTAAGAATTTTAAACATTGTTTTTTTCCCCTACAATTGGGAGCCACTAATTTTTTTACTTGAGTAGAGACAGAGTCAGATTTAAATTTTATAGGAAGATGACTCCAGGGGCAGTTTAAAGGATGGTTGCAACTGGAAGGTATAAGCAAGGGGAGGCTATTGTGTGGTTGTGGTGAGAGAAGAGTCAGTCTTGGAGGAGTAGGGATGAAGGTGGGAGGATTATAGAGATGTCTATAAGGAGAGAAACTCAATAATTGCACAGGTGCTGACACTTTATTTTGGACTTAGACTACCAGGCTCTGCTACCTACTTGCTATACAAATATGAGCAAAGGGCCTCACTTCTCTCTGTTCCAATTTTACCATCTGTGAAGTGAGGATGCACCACTTAGGATTGTTACGAGGCTTGAAGGAGAAGCTGCATGTAGGGTCCTTACAACAATGCTTGGCACTTGGCCGGTGCTCAGTGAATGTTGCCATCATTACTATGGACAAGAGAAAGATGGAGCTTTAATAGCATGCCCTTCTGCTTGGAGGGATGTAGGACAGGAAGGATGGGGGACAAGCAAGTTTGGGTGAGAGTGGGGTAATAATAGATTTATATTGTCCATATTTAGGCCTTTTCAGAGCCCGGGACCCCTGGGGCACGAAGGTATAGGATGAGACTGGGCTATCGTTACAGGGAGTGGGGAAGGCTTGGACACAGATGAAGTTGTCCAGGGAAGGAGTATGGTTGAGAGAAAAAGAAGCCTAAACTCAGAATTTTGGGG
Source organism: Perodicticus potto (assembly GCA_963574655.1). Taxonomy (NCBI): domain Eukaryota; kingdom Metazoa; phylum Chordata; class Mammalia; order Primates; family Lorisidae; genus Perodicticus; species Perodicticus potto. The sequence continues at coordinate 23,894 of CAUYRH010113564.1, read as the reverse complement.
AGCTTTGATATTTAGGTTTTTGGAGGAAAAGGAATCCATTAGATAGAGACTATAGCAGATGTCTGGAAATGTAGAAGGAAACTAGGAATGAAGGAAAGTTCTTTACAATTCTTCAGTGGTGAATAAATGAAAAAGTACTCATTCCTCACCTGCTTGAAGTTGGGGCATGCATTTGAATGTAATAAATGGGCATAAAGAATTACATCATTTAGTTTCAAAAATTGTTTACATGGGCTTTTCTAGTGAGGTCTGTTCATTTGAGAACATCTCTACTAATAGAAACTTAAATCTCCTGTATAGGGGATGAACCTGAGGGTTTTGGATGTTTTGCATGTGATGGAGTTTCTGGCTCTTAGAACATCAGGATCCCATGAGAAGCAGGGACTTGAAGCTCTAAAAGAAACAAAATCAAAGAAATGAGGAGACCAACCCAAGATCAGCAGATTGGTATTCTGATTTGATTCTTATGCTTCTTTGAAACCATGTGAGTCAAACACAAAATGCTTTGGCTAAGTTTTTCATGGGGTCGGGCACTGAACTCTCAGGGATACCAGCACTGAAGCTCAGCTCAAAGTCACACATTGTCTCCTGGGACTCAAGGGTAGAGATTCCTCTAAGTGTGGTCCCCATGGGCTGGAAGAGCAAGATGGCGCACTCCAGGAATGCTGGAAGCCCTGCTTGGCTAGCAATATATAAGGGCTGGTAATTAATTCACTCGTGGTTTCTTTGTCTCTGCCCAGGGGTGGGGTGCTTGGAAAGAAGGCAAAATACTTCAAAAAAATCGAGGCTCCGCTCTAGCTGCCTGTGTGCTGCCTTGTTCTGGGGCTGGGGGTGGGGGCTGAGTCTGTGTTCTGAATGCTTGCTTGGAATCAGTTTTCCAGGAATTTCAGGACACAGGAATTTTCACCCAGCTGTGTTGTGTGTTGCTGTTCAGCAATCTGAAGTTGCTTATCTAGCGTAAGTCAGAATGGGGAGCCTAGGGAGGAGGGGGGAACGCCTTTGCTTTTCTAAGCAGCAGAAATTGAGGCATTAGGGGCCCAGCTGGCATGCAATGAGACCCAAGAAATGGAGCCTTTGTGGACATGCATGCTTATGTGAATTCCCTTATTGCAACCTGATGGTGTTATTAGAAAGGCACCTCTTTCTACTCTCCCTAGCAATCAACAATGAACACTTACTGCAGGCCCACTTTGTGTCAGAAGAAGTACTGGGTAAGGGTGATGAACAGGACAGGCACAGCCCTCTGCTTAATCAACCAAGTAACTGTAAAGGAGGTGTGTAGCATAACAGTGGTCTCCCTGGCTTAAGGGATCCCTCTTCCCCCTTGGCAGAGCAAAGACTCTAAAGTTCACAGGTGTGGGTAGGACACTCCAAGGGGTCACGGGAGGTCCAGGCTTTTTGTGGACTCACAGTCCCAAACTGGCTCTCCTAGCTGGAGCCTGCTGGCTGAAGGCTGTAAGTGAAGCCCATAGACTGAGTTTAGTACCCAGCTCCGATCACACTCCGAAGTAGGCCTCAGTGATACATGTTTAATTTCATGGAACTCTTATGACTTATTTTGTGGTTATTTTGATTGAGTGCATTTAATAATTATGATTAACTAATTACCATGAAGTGCTTCCTACATGCCAAAGACTGGCCTGAGTACATTCATATGTGATCTCCTTTTATTCTCCCAATCACCCTTACCTTTTCCTGATTTTATAGATGAGAAAAAATGAAGGTTAGAGAAAGAAAGCCTAAGATAAGAACCTGGGATGTTGATGTGGAGCATTGAGCAGAAGCTCCTGTGGCCATCAGCAATCCAACCCTCTTCTCAGCTGGCCCAACTGGGGACCCTCTAGGGTGCAGGGGCACTGCCTGTCTTCACTGACCTGTGTTCAGACCTTTTTTTCTCCTGCACAGAACCAATTTTGCTCAGCTCTGATCCTGAATCAGACACATGTTCTGCAGAGAGAAATATACAAGCTTCCCTGGACCCTCACTGTTTACTCAAGTGCCTTATTCCATCCTGTGGGCTGTAATGCAAAATGGGTCTGGAAGCATGGGTTGCTTTGGTCTGGAATCCCAACCTGTGATCCTCCCAAGTAATTCTTGTTGTTGTTTTTATTGGTCTGTTGCCCACCACTATCCAAAAGGCTTTTTGTCAAGCTTTGGTGAAAATCTTTCACTTGTATTATATTGCAAAATGAACATTGTTTCAATTTATGTATTTCCTCAACTCATGCCTTTCATTACCCCTTTATGAAATCATGACCTAGAGAGGTAAGGTGACTTACAAGGGGCCACTAAGCTAGCAAGTGGCTGGGTGACTGAGACTGGAACCCAAGTATCTCAGTTTTCAGCCTAGTATTCATTCCCTTGCACCACACTGAAGAAAGATATGTGTCTAAGGAGAATTGATTCATTCAAAAGGACATTGAATGCCCAGTGCAATCGGCTATGGTGCCTGTCTGCAGTGAGCTTATAAATGAGTAGAGATTTTGCTATGAAAAATAGAACCAATAAGTGTATAGTTACTTGCAGTGAGTGCAGTGGAAGGAAAGAACAGGTGGAGGGGAGATCTGATGAAAACAAGAGTGGTCAGGGAGGCCTTTCTGGACAGGTGACATCCAAAGATGGGAATGAACAGGGAGTCAGTGATGGAACAGGGCTGTAGTGCTCATTGTCACTTACTTGGCTGAAAGACAAGATTGATTAGTCCAATATCCTTGGGAGGGGCTATGTGTTTCATTTTTATGTGTTTGCTTGGAGTACAGTTGATGGGTAATGATGGATGGATGGATGGATGGATGGATGGATAGATGGACGGGCAAAGGACTATCTGGGATGGGTAAAGACAGAAACTCCCAGTGGGATAATGTGAGGGCAGCTGATCTTGTCTGATACTGGACATACATGTGGACATTCCCCTCGAGGGTTCAGAACCCTGGAAGTGAGGATTTGGGGGTAGAATCTCTAGCTAAAGGCAGCTCTGTTGTGGGGAAGGAGAAAAATGAAAGGCTGGGACAAGAAAGCCAGAGGGAGTGTCATTTTCCTGCAGCCTAGAGAAACTTGTTCCTCAAATAGTCACACCGTGTGTCTTCCACCCACAGCACAGAAGTCAGCCTGAGCCTTTCCAAAGAGCTGCCCTTTCTTCCTACTGCTCGGGGTCTAAGCCCTGCCCTCTTAGGTCCTCCCACTTGCCACAGTGTGTATTCTTGGTACATGAAGAGGAATAGGAGGTCGCCCTGATCAATCTCTGCTCTTCAGCTGTTGTTGCCAGGGACATTTATATTCCAGAACATCTAAAGGATTCTCAGCATGGAGGAGTAGTGGTAAAATCTGGGACTGGCAAATTAGCCTGATTCTAAACGCCTCTGCTTCTTGATTTTAGACTAATGTCTACTGACCACTCACGATGTTTTAGGCACTGTAAATTGCTTTACCTTTTTTTTTTGAGACGGAGCCTCAAGCTTTCATCCTGGGTAGAGTGCCGTGGCATCACAGCTCACAGCAACCTCCAATTCCTGGGCTCAAGCGAGTCTCCTGCCTCCACCTCCCAAGCAGCTGGGACCGCAGGCGCCTGCCACAACGCCCGGCCATTTTTTGGTTGCAGCCATCATTGTTGTTTGGCGGGCCCGGGCTGGATTTGAACCCGCCAGCTCAGGTGTACGTGACTGGCGCCTTAGCCCGTTGAGCCACAGGCGCCAAGCCGGCACGAAAGTACTTGAGTTTTCTTTTATTTTCTTTTTTTCCAAATAGCGCTGGATTCCTAACACACATTCTGGCCTTTGAGGGGGCTATAATTTGGAGTTAGGCAAACACACCTATGTTGGTGCAATTATGGATTCACTAACTTGTTTAGGAGGCAAGATTAAATAATACATATCAAACTGTCAATCAATGAGACAGAAGAGATGAATAAATCAAATATATTCAGTAATATTTTTCCCCATCTCCCCTAAGGTTTCTTTCATTCATCCTGACTTAAAGCTCTTTCTCTGGTTAGTGTTAATCTTCCTGTTGTATGTCTCTTTCTGGGCTAATTTCAGGTCTATAATCAGAGTCAGGCAATACCAGGAGAAATTCAACCATGCAATATCTGTAAGAGTTGTGGTCCCAGAAGCTGGGAAGAGTGTGGATAGAATACAGAATAGAATGAATCCTTAAGTAGACTAATTATATCCAAACAAGTGGTATAGAAACCTAGGTAGGAGTTTCTGACTTCCGAGTGTAGGCTGAAGAATTAGATGGAGTGTAATTTGAACCTAGAGGTCATGGGCTGTAAAACCGGCCCATTCAGAAAATAATGACACAGCACCCACATAACAGGGCTCAGGGGGCGGCCAGGGCCAGAGAAGAGCTACCCAAAAGGCTTGGGACAAATTTCTAATAGGTATCCTCTTTTGGGCCACTGGGAACATGTTTCCAAAGAAATCACCTGGGAAGGGGCTTCCCAGCCATTTGAGACAACATAATTACTTCCTAGTGGGTAAGTATATTTTAATGTTCGGAAATTTTAGAATTAAGGATAGAAATATTTAAAAGAATCGAAAGCTTACTTAGCATTAGTATGTTCAAGGAATCTGTACTAAACTGTAATTCTAATTTAAAATGTACACGATTTGAAAAAGAACTTTCCTTTAAAACTACTTTTGGAATGTTTAAGGAAACATAGGAATTGAATCATCCTGTTTATAAATTGTTAAATTTATAAGAGATTTTGTTAAATTTATTCAGGAATGTTTCGTTGGTTTTCTCAGATGACCAATTTACTTTATAAAGTCATAGAATATATTAAATTTATAAAATATATATTTTAATATCTAAAGAGTTTTATTATCTCTTTGAAAATGGGACCAAATAATCAACAAATATAATATTTTGATTTGCCACCCGTAGCACAGTGGTTACAGCACCAGCCACATATACCAAGGCTGTTGGGTTTGCACCCAGCCCAGGCCTGCTAACCAACAATGACAACCGCAACAAAAAACAGCTGGTCGTCTATAGCCCTAGCTACTAGGAGACTGAGGCAAGAGAATCGCTTGAGCCCAAGAGTTTGAGGTTGCTGTGAGCTGTGACACAACAGCACTCTACTGAGGGCGACATAGTGAGACTGTGTTTCAAAAAAAAAAAAAAAGAAAACACACAAATATATTTTAAAGTGATTATTAGAATTTATTTCTTCATAAAAGTTAAAGAAAGAACTGGCTTGTAACTTTAACTTAGGAAATATAAATTATTTTTTGTTTATTTATTTATTTACTTTTATTTTCTTTTTGTGAGACAGAGCCTCAAGCTTTCACCCTGGATAGAGTGATTTAGCATCCCAGCTCACAGCAACCGCCAATTCCTGGGCTTAAGCGATTTTCCTGCCTCCACCTCCCAAGTAGCTGGGACTATAGGCACCCGCCACAATGCCCGGCCATTTTTTGGTTGTAGCTGTCATTGTTGTTTGGTGGACCCGGGCTGGATTCGAACCCGCCAGCTCAGGTGTACGTGGCTGGCACCTTAGCCGCTTGAGCCACAGGAGCCGAGCTGTTCATTTATTTTTTTAAGAAACCGGTTCTTAGTCTGTCACCCAGGCTGCAGTGCAGTGGCCTGATCATAGATCACTGTAAACCCATCTTCCTGGGCTGAAGTGATCCTCTTGCCTCAGTTTCCTGAGTAATTAGGACTACAGGTGCATGCCACCATGTCCAGCTAATTTTTCTATTTCTTATAGAGATGGGTCTCAAACTACTGGCCTCAAGCAATTCTTCCTTCTCAGCCTCCCAAAGTACTGGGAGAGCCATTACACCTGGACTAGAATATACATTTTAAAAGGCAAGTGGCCCTCTGAATATTCTTTTCGAGGCACAAAGAAACACTTTAAAAATTCACATTGACCCTTCAAGACTAGTCCATTTTCTGTGATGTTTTCATCTACATTACACAGCAGGCTTTGCTGATTATATTTTCACACATAAAATCACAAGCTTGTTGATTTTACTGGGCCTTTTATGCAGTAGCCAAGGCTTAATGCAGAAGGCAGTGGTGCCACCTGGACCTGTACCACTCCTCAGCACCCCCCTCCCTCTGCACTGCACTGCCTTCAGTGGGTTATTCTTCTCACTTGGGGAGGGTCTCCCATTGCATTCTGGAAAAAATGAGAAAGGGGAACACGGCTTCCCTGAATGTGGTCATGGGCAGAGAATTTCAGCAAAATATACTTCCAGAAAAAGCAAAATTCAGGCTTGGTGCCCATAGCACAGTGGTTATGGCACTGGCCACATACACCAAGGCTGGCCCAGGCCAGCTAAGCAACAATGACAACTGCAACAAAAAAATAGCCAGGCATTGTGGCGGGTGCCTGTAGCCCCAACTATTTGGGAGGCAGAGGCAAGAGAATCGCTTAACCCCAAGAGTGTGAGGTTGCTGTGAGTGCTTATGCCACAGGACTCTACCCAGGATAACATAGTGAGACTCTGTCTCAAAAAAAGAAAAAGAAAAAGAAAGAAAAGAGAGAAAGTATGCTTGGGTCTCCACCATGCTCAGTAAGAACTTTTCCTCCTTGGCTGAACTTGGAGTTTTGGGGTTTTTTTGTTTGTTTGTTTTTTTGTTGCTTGAGCAGAGTCTCACTTTCTTGCCCCTGGGCGAGTGCTGCGGCATCATAGCTGTTGGACTCAAGCGATCCTCTTGCCACAGCCTCCCAAGTAGCTGGGACTACAGGCACCTGCCACAATGCTGGGCTGCTTTTTTAGAGAAGGGGTCTTGCTCTTGCTTAGGTTGGTCTTGAACTCATGAGCTCAAGCGATCCATTTGCCTTGGCCTCCCAGAGTGCTGTGATTACAGGCATGAGCCACAGCACCCAGCCCTGAACTTGGAGTTTTTAGCTTACATTTTACCAAGTAAAGTGGCTTTAAAAACAAACAAATAAAACAGATTAAGGAACCAATCCCATCAATAAATCAGAGTGTTTGACTGGAAGTGAGGGGTGTGTATATGTATCTGTATATGAGCGTATAAACACACTTGTGTTTATGGTGAGGTGAAGTTATGTTAGTAGGGGCGCTATTTTCCACCAATTGTAGATTCTTTGGGGTTCCAAACTTCTCATTTGAAGTGCAAATATGCTTTGGCAGAAACAAAACAAGATCACCTAATGATGAAATCAAAATCACTTGGGTGCTGTGTTTGGCTTGGGAACATTTAGAGCTCTGGCACAGCATATCTTAGATACTGTTTCATAATAGGGGGTTTCATAGTAGGGGTCTTATGAGTAGGTTCACCATGAGCAAACACCTGGAGGGAGACAAATATAATGAGCATAGAAAAAGAGATGCCAAAGAACTGGAGACAAACTTTTACTCACCTACTTGGCAGTTCTGAAGATTAGAGGAAGTGGGTGACTTCACACTGTTGCAATTCCCAGATTGCCGGCCTCCTGGAGGCTCTGCCAATGAGGGCTCAGGGCCACTATTAGATATAAATGGCACAGGCTATGTCTTAATGAATGTTCATTTAACAAAATTTGGTTTTGGAGCAAAGAACTGAGGCTAGGAAAATATACATAGAGATCGCAAATCTGGAAAGTTTATAAAACAATTTCTTTAAAAACTCTCATTATGCTTAAAATTTTTCAGTGAGGAGGAATTTGCTGCCTACAGAAACAGCTTGTCCCATTTTCAGGCAACTCTAAATATTTAACACTTCCTTACATAGAACCTCATCTACTTCTCTGTAAGTGCAACAAGGCACTGATGCCATACCAATTTGGGCCTTTCAGAATTAGTCCAATTACTCTTCACAATCAACCTTTTAAATATTAGAGAGTTTCATGACCTCTGCTCTCCAAATTTTGCCTCATCTGGCAAGAACAGCAGCTCTAAAATGGTTCTTATCGTTTGACTCAATAATTCCATTTTTATAAAATACACCAAATGGAAATAACTCAAAGTGGAGAAGAGTAAATATGCATAATGCAAATCTGCTTATGCCTTTTCTTTGTATAACAGAGAAAAGTTAAAAATAATACAAATTCCCTGAAATTGAGAGGAACTAAATGAATGATGAACAACCATTGATGATTTAACTGAAGACAACATATGCGAAAATTATATTCATGCCTGGAAATACATCCAGGCAATGCTACATGCAGCTATATTTTCAAATGGGTTGCAACTATATAAATGAGTTTTTGGATTTGCACATCAACAAAGTCTGTAAGTGGGCGGCGCCTGTGGCTCAGTGAGTAGGGTGCCAGCCCCATTTACAGAGGGTGGCAGGTTCAAATCTGGCCCAGGCCAAACTGCAACCAAAAATAGCCAGGTGTTGTGGCGGGAGCCTATAGTCCCAGCTTCTCAGGAGGCTGAGGCAAGAGAATCGCCTAAGCCCAAGAGCTGTAGGTTGCTGTGAGCTGTGACACTACGCACTCTACCGAGGGCGCCAAAGTGAGACTCTGTCTCAACAACAAAAAAAAAGTCCGTAAGTGAATCTACAGCCTTTCCAGAAGTCCCTTGAAACCCTGCTTCTTCCAGACTCTCCCAGTACAATGAACCTACATCTAACCCTTATGATGTTCTACATTTGTTTTAAATTCTGTCCTGTGCATCTTCCACTTGAAAATATCCTCTAATGCAGCAGTCCCCAACCTTTTTGGCACCAGGGACCGGTTTCATGGAAGACAATTTTTCCATGAACAGAGGTGAGAGAGCAGGGGACATGGGATCGGGGTAGAGCTCAAGTGGTAATGGAGGGATGAAGCTTCACAGGCTCACCTGTCAATCACCTCCTTCCTGCTGTGCAGCTAGTTCCCTAACAGGCCATGACCACAACCTTTCTGGCACCAGGGCCCTGTTTCATGGATGACAATTTTTCCTTGGACAAAATGGTGGTGGGGGATGGACAGGTAGCATAGCTCAGATAGTGATGCAGTGTGGCCTGGTTCTTAAAAGTCATGGACTTAAAAGTCTGCAGGCCAGGGGTTGGGGACTACATCTCTAATGGACAAAAATAAATAAATAATTTTCGAGGGCTGGGTCCAGGAAGACAAGAAAGCTAATCAGCTGACCACAAGCCTCCCCCTCCTCTCTCCTTACAGTCCTCCCCTAAATTGACAATATCTTTTGGGACCTGGTCAGATACCAGCTAAGAAACAGCACTGACAAGATAAACGAGATCCCTCACGTTATAAAGTTTATGTTTAAATTGTATGTGGTGGTCGGGGAGAGTCTATTTTGAAAGATAGAAAATTAAATAAATGCATAATAAAATAGATTTAAATCCTGGGAAGAAAAAAGAGGACATTAAGAGAGACGATGAGTAAAAGATCACTTTAGACAGAGCTGTCAGGGAAGACCTTTGAGACTGTAATACTTTAGTTAAGCCCTTAAGGATAAAGCCAGCCATGGAATTATGAAAAGAAAGCTTCAGCCAGAAGAAAAAGAAAGCTAAAAGGTACCAAATGAAGAATAAGCAGAGGCACGTTTACACAAATGAAAGCAGCCCACTATGGCTGGAGAGACCCTAGTAGCTCAGTATACCAAGGCTGTGATAAGAGATGAGACTGAAGAGACAGGCAGGAAAGGAGTCATGACGTAAATGGTCAGCCCTTAGAAGGGGGCAACAGGTTGGACTTGGATTTTTGGGGTTTTTTTTTTGTAGAGACAGAGTCTCACTTTATCGCCCTCGGTGAAGTGCCGTGGCGTCACGCAGCTCATGGGCTTAGGCGATTCTCTTGCCTCAGCCTTCTGAGTAGCTGGGACTACAGGTGCCCGCCACAACGCCCGGCTGTTTTTTTGTTGCAGTTCTGCGGGGCCGGGTTTGAACTCGCCACCCTCGGTACATGGGTCCGGCACCCTACTCACTGAACCACAGGTGCCGCCCTGACTTGGATTTTTCAAAGATCATTCTGGCTGTCATGCAAAGAATGGCTTATCAGTAGGTAAGAGTGAATCAGGTAGACCAGTATGGAAACTAAGGCACTAGCACAGGAAAGTTGTTGGGGTTATTGACTTTGATGATACTTAGTTCAGAGAAGTCAAGTTGAAATATTACCAATCAAATACAACCAAAACTAATGGAAAATTAAACTACAAATAGAATTGACATATATTTATATATCATGCAGATTTCTTATCCTAAAATAACGAAGTTTTATCACACCCCTCACCCCGTTTCTTTGGAAAGCACGGCTAACAAGAACATGTTCTCTCAAGTCTATCACTAAAATTCCCCTTTGTAGCCCTTCATTAATTCCCCCTTGAAGCATGGGACTGAGACGGACCCCTAGTCCCTGCCACTCTCCAGGTGGGTAAATAGTGAGCAGCTTCAGGCCCCAACCCTACTTGGGATGGCAATTACAGCTCCTAATGTATGTAAACCAGGCAACAAACATTCCTCCATGTTCAGATAACACTACTTTCACATTAAGAATTATACTGGAAATTTCTTAGGAATTATTTAACTATTGTTTACTCTAGAACAAGTCTTTTAAAAAATAGTCTTTATGCTCTGACCCATAGGGACATATCTATCACTTTTAGAATCTCTTTCAGCACTGGCTACAACAAAAACAATTTTAACATTTTTCAAAGCGATGGTTAAGTGGTGGTAGAAGAGGTGAATGCAGTGTTCAAAGCTCTTCTTTTATGAGCTTTGATAGCATAGGTGAAGCCTTTGGTAATTTACTGGTTGACAGGGAAGGCTCTGGAGTCAGATAGCCTGGTTTCAAGTCCTGGCTTCTCCACTTACTGTCTACCATTCAGCAAGTTTCTTAACTTCGGTAAGCCAAAATTTCAACTCCAAATCAGGATTTTTATAGCCCCAAAGTATCTTAAATTGGTGAAATCTGGTGATAACTGTGAATGGAATAAAGAGCTGCTAAGCCTGGTCTATCCTCAGCCTCTAATTTTCTCCATTATAATCTTACCCCTTCCTATTCCCCACCAAAACGCACATATCATCATACACTCCCTACTGTTTGCAAATACATGCCCTCACACTTTTAGGTAAGAACCTGCATTCTTTGGAGAAACTGGTATTTAACCACTGCAACCATATATGTCACTGACTTGAAATAAACCTTTGTAACTTAGCACAGATTTTTAAACTCCATGAAAGAAGTGGTAACTGCATCACAGACCCTGTATCCAAACTCCCTCCTTCCATCAGCTCAAAAATCTTCAGTGGTTCCCCCTTTTTCCATGGGAAAAAAATAATCCACTCTCTTTTCCCCAGGAGTTCATGGGCCCCCATAGCCAGCTTAATTTATATTGCACTTCCTAATGGTAGTGAATCTTGGAGTCCAGTGGAGAACCTTGTACTCTACCAAGTGTTATCCAAACAATTTGGCTGAGTATAAAGAACGTAAGATTTTGGTAAGGGAAAGTTCAGACTCTTTCAACACTGAGAATGGATGAGCTGGCTTTAAGACAAGCGAGCAGGTTCATAAAACATCTCTAAGAAAGTTTTCTAAGTGCTGGCAGCTGTAACCAGATACAGGGCAGTATTTACCGAGTGGACACCAGGGGGTAGCAAAATCTCATTCTCCCAGCTCTGAGCCAGTAATTATAACAAAGCTAGAGAGCCTGGGTGACTGAGGGTCCTTTAACCCATTGTTGGAAAGAGCTCCAACTCCACGGCTCTAACTTTACCGGGAAGATGGTCACTGAGGTTTGATGCCCTAGATTCTTTGGGGGGCGCTATGGAGAGGAAGGCTGTTATCGTCTCTAAGAAGGATCAACATTTTTTCTCTTCTTTTCCAGACCCAATCGACTGAAGAAAAGGATGGAAGTTAGTGTCCTGAATAGGTGAGAGAAGAACATGTAACTTTGGCAACCCCCCTGCCTCCTCTCCAGTTCCAACAACTGCCCAGAGGTGCCAGCCTCCCAGCTTCATAGGAACTGCATCCAAGGCAGGACGTTTTCTAAACGTCGCCCCCGGACTGCAGAGGCACATGCCTTCATGCCCCTCTCTGGAGACTATTTGGTTTTCCCATAACCTTTGAAATGCCCACCGTGGACGGGCCCACCGTGCTGCAGGCCTTCCGGCTCCTGCTCAGAGGTGGGCAAGGCGTCTCCCTCCTGTGCCTATGCCTTTCTTGGCGCTCCTGGAGGACCCCCTCCCCCCCAGGCCTTCATTCCCCATACACACGCGATGGAGGATGCTGGGAGTTCGGTGAGACAGACAGAGGGAGGTTCGAACTTTCTTAACTAGCCTGCCTGCCTTTGTCCACTGTGTCGGATACCCATCCCCACCGCCTTGAGCCGTAGCAGCCCGGGAGATTCTCTACCGCCCACCCCACAAGAAAGAAGGGTCTCTAGTATCCAGCATTGAATCCTCTGAGTGGGGGCCTGGTGCCTTCTCTCCTCCAGAGAAAGGAGAGCCAGGGGAAGCAGAGGGGAAGAAGGGCCACCCAGGAAGGGACTCCCAAAACATTCGCCAAAGTGCACGCCCCACAGGAGGATCTTGATCCGGGGACCCTGCCCCCTCAGCCACGATGTCCACCTCAATCCCAAGCCTTCGCGGCTCACTCCCTAATTCCCCCACGCTCCCGCCTTCCCCAGGCAGCACAGAGGAGCCCATTGTCCAAGTCCAGAGGCTCGAGGCCCGAGAAAATGGGAGGGAAAAGAGGACAGGCAAGCCCCTGGGAGGTTGGGGGAAATCCCCTGATTTCCCGGCACTCTGCTCTACCCTAGGCGGGCAGAAGGGCCTGAGGGTCTCTTCTGAACCCCAAGTCCTGCCGAAGTCTGGAAACTGAGGGGAGAAGAGGATCCCAGGAGAGTTAGAGACCCTAGTCCTAGGCAGGGGACCCCAAGGGAATTCACGCCTGCCCCAGCCTTTATAGTGTTCCTTGCAAAGGCTGAAGTGAAGCCATCAGGAGCGAGGCGACGGCGGGGAAAAAGGGGATATTCTCGGCGGGGTGGGCCTCCCACTGGAGGGTGGAGCAGAGAAGGAAAAGGGTGAACCAGACGGATTCTCTGAGGACGTCGGGGGAGCAGTGGGGAGGCTCGGCACTGGAGCGGGAGTCCCGGCGTGGGGTCCCGCGCGGAGGCGGGGGCAGGCGCTGAGGGGCGGGGCGGGGAGGGGCGGCCGTCTCGGCCCTCCCTGGTGGGGCCCCGCGGCCTGGGAGCCGGAGTGGGCCGAGCCGCCACCGCGGCCGGAGCTGTCCCCTAGCCAGACCCGGCGAGACGCGAGCGGCGGGAGGGAGGAGGTGGCGCGCCCGGCCCCGCCCGCCCGCAGGAGTGTCGGACACGGCCCGGCGCCGAGCCATGGTGAGTCTAACGTCGCAGCCCCTAAGGCCCCTCGGCCTCCGCGAAGCCCGCCCCGGGTCCCCAGTCCCGTGCCTCCAGCGAATGCCTTGGAGTGTTCAGCACTCCTGGGACTCTCCTCTCTCCCATCTCCCCTTCTTCGATTTGTCCATCCGTCTGTCCCACTGTCTGGCTCTGTCTGCACCGGGTATTGCCCTCACCCTTTCTTCCTCCTCTGCTTCGCCTCCTCCCCCATCCTCCCTTCGGTCTCTCCCTAGCCCACACACCTCCCCTTCGCCCTCCGCCCTCCTCTGTCCTGACCTGTGCCTTCCTTTGCGGGATGTTCCCTCCGCCTCCAGGTCCTCGTTTCTAACCTGCGAAAGACCACTGCGGGTTGGTCCAGTAGTGGCCCTGGAAGGGGCTCGGCCTCGGGTCATGAGAATTGACCCGACTGGAACCACCATTTTTCATCCCAGTCCCAACCCCGTGAGGCAGGCCCACCCATCCGGCCCTGGGGGACCGACCACAGCTGTGGCTGGGCCCAGGCCAGGGGCATGGCCAAAGAGGGAAATTACCGCAGAGAAAAAGGGATGCCTGAGAGTAGTGGATGGTGGGGGAAGGTGTTAACTGTACCAGGGGGCGTGACGCTGTGAGATTTGGGGGTGGGGGGATGTGCGCCAGAGATCACGCTGCAGGGAGCAGAAGCGCTCCTTCCCAACTCTCTTTCTGCAGAAGGGAATGGGCATGGGCAGGAGCTCCCTGCAGAGGGTTGGGGACCCTGGCTGCAGCAACTCAGGGCACAGGAAGCAGGAGGGTACTGTAAGAGCAAGCCCATACCAACAGGAGTGAACACTGCCCTGGGAACTTTCACTCTAGAAGTACTCTCTAAAGAATCATCACAAGAGTGGGCACTGACAAGGAGAGCGCCCACCACAAGGGGGTCACGGCCAAGGGGGCGCTCGCTGCGGAGGAGGAGGGGGAGGGGCCTTGCCAGGGGGCGCTCACTGCAGGGAGTGGAGGAGGGGCCGGAGCTTTGCCCGGGCCGCTCCTCTATGAAGGGAAGGGCACCCCCTGGCAGGAGGCTGGAGCAAAAAGAAAGAGGAACTGGGCCAGGGAGAGCTGACTCAGTCTCTCTGGTCTCCTCTTTGGTCCTGGCCGGCAGGAGGCCCGTCTCTGTGCTCCCACCCGCCGCCTCCCGCCCCAGACCCCTCCTCCCCTCCCGCCCCAGACCCCTCCTTCCCTCCTGCCGCTGCTGTTTCCTGTGGCTGAGACTCTCGCTCAGCCATGAGCTCACCGCCCCTAATGGGTTGCAGCTGCCTCGCTGCTCGAGCCCTAGCTCCCCTCCTCCCGGCCTGGGAGCCGACGGCCCACTCTGCCTCACCCCCGCCCTTCTCCATCTTCACCCACCCACGCGCGCAGCGCCCGCAGTGTCTCGCGGGGTCCCGGGAACACTGGGGGTCTGTCCGTTCGCCCACACACCTTAGGGCCGGGTCTGTGTGCTGACGCACTGAATGTCCATCTCTGGAGTGGCAGCCCTAGCTTCTCAAACGCGCAGCAACTCTGGCTGGAGGGACTCAGAGAAAAATATGCACTTTTGTCGTGGGGCAAAGGCAGGGCATGAGGGGGAGGGGCTGGTAGAAAACTAGGTAAAGTCTGCATTGAGCATCCCCCTCCTCATTTACAGCAAAGAAATCTGGTAAAAGGCACTTCAAAGGCTATCTTGAAAGAGAAATAATTGTAAAGGGATAGCCCAAGGAGTGGTTGTTTAGGGTGTGGGATGGAGAAAGATGCCTCATTGATTCACTTAGGGAGGCGGGTCTGGATGTAGCATGGCTGTGTCTTTCAGAGGGCAGCTCCAGCTCGAGGTTGGCAAGGAAAGGTCCCACTGGAATCAGAAAAGAGTTCAGCTTAAATGCATACCATCAATGCCTTCTCCTCCCTTCCCCCACATGTTCCTTTTGTGACTCTTTCATCTTTCAACTGCCCCCACCAGTTCTTTGTAACCCAATCCCATAGGTTCTAGAATGGGTGATTGCTTTAGAGCCACCCTGGGAGAGGGAAGAGAGGTACTAGAGAGTCCGAAAACAGTCAGTCTTCCCATCCTCCTTCCCATTAAATGACCATCTTTAAGATACAGTTCTGGGCGGTGTAACCTCCACTTATGATGGGGGTCTCTGAGTGGTGCCTGGAGCTCAAGCGGCTAAGGCAACAGCCACATACACCAGAGGTGGTGGGTTCGAATCCGGCCCGGGCCTGCCAAACAATGACCACTAGAACCAAAAAATAGCCGGGTGTTGTGGCAGGCATGGTGGGCCTGTGTCCCAGCTATTCAGGAGCTGAGGCAGGAGAATCGCTTAAGCTGTGACACCAGGGCACTTTACTCAGGGCGATAGCTTGAGACAATGTCTCAAAAAAAAAAAAAAAAGATGGGGCTCTCTGGATCAAGGGTCCTGTGAGAAGGGATCTGCAGGATGGCTGTGTGGAATTCCCTCCAGAAGCCTCCACCATCATCTCGGTCCTCTGAGGAGTCTGCCTCTTTTCTCTTGGGGAGGACCTATGCAATCACCCCAATTTGCAAACACCAGGAACAGTTCTAATCAGAGTCATCCACAACTACTTCTCCCTGGATCTCTAAAGCCTGTCTCAGAGCTTGGAGTGTGAAGTGTACTGCTAGGCTTGTGCATTCTAACTGGCCCAGTTCCACTCTTATCTGGACTTATTCAACAGCATTTCACTTTCTGTACACATTGTACAATTGGAGCCCTGGAGACACAGCCACCCCCAGACCAGTCCAGACCCCAATGAGCCATGCCTGTGTGATCTCCAGGGGCCTATATCCTTGTTCTTCTTTCCCAGGAGCCTGAGCCAGTGGAAGACTGTGTACAGAGCACGCTCGCCGCCCTGTACCCTCCCTTTGAGGCCACAGCCCCCACCCTGTTGGGCCAGGTGTTCCAGGTGGTGGAGAGGACTTACCGGGAGGATGCACTGAGATACACGCTGGACTTCCTGGTACCCGCCAAGCATCTGCTTGCCAAGGTCCAACAGGAAGCCTGTGTGAGTGGCCGTGCATCCCTTTCCCACCTCCCCTAAGATCTATTGCCTTACTCTAAAGACTAGCCAGAGACACGGCCTCCTCTAACACTGATTCTCCTCCCACCCCCACCCCAAGCACTTAAGCTTTATTCACTGTCCTTCCTCAAACTTTGACCCTCACAGGCACTGACCACTCAGATACTAACACATATACACATGCACTCATCTTTCCCAAATATTAACCCCTAGAAACATTGATCCTGACCCTCCAGACCCAATTATAGACATTTCCCTCCTAATATGATACTAACTCCCCCAGATAGGATTCAACAGAGATCCTTCACTTCTGCAGATATGAAGACCTCCTAAGAGTCTTTGATTCCCCTAAGACAATACCATCTGCTGACCACATCTTTGTAATGATTCCATTCTTACCCTCCTACACATGGAACTAGCTTCCTAGAGAAGCTTCCTACCACCAGAAGACTGATTCATCCCAATTCCTTCCTTTGTGCCCATGAATACTCCAAGATCTGCCCCACTGCTTCCTTGAGATTATAACCCCCAGACATAAAGCCAGTCCTGCCTAGGTTGGGCCCATTCTAACTGCCTCCTCTTGCTGGTTTCTTGGGCAGAGACCTGAGTGCAGCCTCCCACATCTCTCCCCAGGCCCAATATAGTGGATTTCTCTTCTTCCATGAGGGCTGGCCCCTCTGCCTGCACGAGCAGGTGGTGGTGCAGCTAGCAGCTCTACCCTGGCAGCTGCTGCGGCCGGGAGACTTCTACCTACAAGTGGTGCCTTCAGCAGCCCAAGCCCCCCGTCTGGCCCTCAAGTGTCTGGCCCCAGGGGGTGGGCGAGTACAGGAGCTTCCAGTGCCCAATGAGGCCTGTGCCTACCTATTCACACCTGAGTGGTTACAAGGCATCAACAAGGACCGGCCAACAGGCCGCCTCAGTACCTGCCTACTGTCTGCACCCTCTGGGATTCAGCGACTGCCCTGGGCTGAGCTCATCTGCCCGCGATTTGTGCACAAAGAGGGCCTCATGGTTGGACATGGGCCAAGCACACTGCCCCCAGAACTGCCCTCTGGACCCCCAGGGCTTCCCAGCCCTCCACTCCCCGAGGAGGCCCTGGGCACCCGGAGTCCTGGGGATGGGCACAATGCACCTGCTGAAGGACCTGAGGGCGAGTACGTGGAGCTGCTGGAGGTGACTCTGCCCATGAGGGGGAGCCCCACAGATGCTGAGGGCTCCTCAGGCCTCTCTAGAACCCGGACAGTACCCACTCGAAAGGGTGCTGGAGGGAAGGGCCGGCACCGGAGACACCGGGCATGGATGCACCACAAGGGCCTGGGGCCTCGGGATCAGGATGAAGCACGTCCACCCGGGGAGGGGAGCAGCACTGGAGCATCCCCTGGGTCTTCCTCGGGAGCTGAGGCTCTCCCAGAGGCAGTAGTCCTGAAGGTGTCTGAGCCCCCAGCAGAGGCCCTCAGAGAAGCCTCTGACTCTTGCCCCCTGAGAACAGGAGAGGTTGGAGGAGGAGCAGGACAGGGGGCTGAAGGTCCACCTGGCACCCCTCGGAGAACAGGCAAAGGAAACAGGAGAAAGAAGAGAGCTGCAGGCAGAGGTGCTCTTAGCCGAGGAGGGGACAGTGCCCCACTGAGCCCTGGAGACAAGGAAGAGACAAGCCACCAGGAAGCCCTTGTCAATCTGCCCTCATCACATGAGCATGAACTTCCAGAATGTAGCCTGTTTAAGGAGGAGCATGAAGGCTCTGGAAAGCCAGAATCTGAACCAAAAGAGGAGCTTGAACCAGCAGATGAAAAAGAGTCTCAGCCCTCAGAAGCCTATACGTCTACAGAAGAGGGAGCCAGAGAGAGAGAGCAGGAGGGGCTGAGCCTGGAATGCCTAGCAGGTGAGATGACACAGGCCAGGGAGGCAAGGGCAGGCTGGCGTGGGGGAGGGGGCTGGAGAACCAGCAGGGGTTAGGCTGGGAGCAGAATAGCCAGATGCATCCTCACTTTGGTTCAAATGCTCTGTGTCTATGCAGGACACACAGGTCCAGAGGGGCTCCTGTCTGACTCCCCAACAATACCCCTGGAGACTGTGCAGGAAGAAAGAGGGGATAGCATCCCAGAAGAGGCCCCTTCAGCCTCCATCTCTGATGACCCTGATGTAGCGTGGGACCTGATGGCATCTGGATTCCTCATCCTGACTGGTCAGTAGGCATCAGTGGGTGAAGGGGAAGAGATTGGGGTTGGATGGGGCTTGGGGAGGGAGACAGGGGGGAAGGGAGGTAGCCAAGGACTGCTCCCAGCCAGGACAGCCTGGCCATTTTGTGTCTTCAGGTGGGGTGGACCAGAGTGGGCGAGCTCTGCTGACCATTACCCCACCGTGTGCTCCTGAGGAGCCCCTACCCTCCCGAGACATGCTGAGCACTGCTCTTCATTACCTCCACTCACTGCTCAGGTAACTGAGATCCAGCACTGACACCCTGGACACTAACCTTCTGAATCATAAGGACCCTGACCACCTACTTCTCAAAATACTGACCTTCTGACCTCTAAAACACCTACTTCAGCCTTCAGATTTTCTTTTTATTTTTTTTGAGACTGAGTCTCACTTTGTTGCCTTCAGTAGAGTGCTGTAGCATCACAGCTCATAGCAACCTCCAGCTCTTGAACTTAGGCGATTCTCTTGCCTCAGCCTCCCAAGTAGCTGGGACTACAGGCACCCGCCACAAAGCCTGGCTATTTTTTGTTGCAGTTTGGCCGGGGCCAGGTTTGAACCCGCCGCTCACGGTATATGGGGCCGGCACCCTACTCACTGAGCCACAGGCACGGCCCAGCCTTCAGATTTTCAAGTCATTGACCTCTGACCTTACTGATCCAGGATAATGTCTTCATTGATCCTCAAGATCAACACTGTTAACTTTCAATACCCTATAACACTACTTAGATTATCAAGATATTGGTTCACTCATTCAACAAATATTTATTTCATTTATTTATTTGGAGACAGAGTCTCACTTTGTCACTCTCAGTAGAGTGCCATGGCGTCATAGCTCACAGCAACCTCAAACTCTTGGGCTCAAGCAATTCTCTTGCCTCAGCTTCCCTGGTAGCTGGGACTATAGGTTCCCACCACAACACCCAGCTATTTTTAGAGATGAGGTCTCACTCTGGCTCAGGCTGGTCTCAAACCTGTGAACTCAGGCAATCCAACTGCCTTAGCCTCCAGAGTGCTGGAATTATAGGCATAAACCTTTACACCCAGCCCTCAACAAATATTTATTGAGCACCAAATACCTGTTAAGCACCATACTACAGCTTAAGTGTGAATTAATCCCATTCAGAGCATAGAATATATATATAATTTTTTTGGTGCAGAAAAGCCAAAGAACATAGAATTCTGAAGTTTCCTAACTTCAATCCCTTGACTTGAGGGATGTAGGGCCATATACATATAGACTACTGATGGCCAGGTCACTGCCTCTTGGACATATATTCCAGACTTTGGCCCCTTGCTCATTGTTCCTCAAATCTACCAAGAACTAACTTCTCCTGAAGACTGTTAACATTAAAACCAGACCCTGTATCTCTGCCCTGTCCTATCTGATACCCACTCAACACACATACACACACACATAGCAGTCTCCTTGCTCTTCTTGCACCCACAGGCCTGACCTAAGGATATTGGGGCTGTCCATCCTGCTGGACCTTCGTAAGTCACCCCCACTGCCTCAAGCACTCATTCCTGTCCTGAGTCAACTTCAGGTAACCAGTCCTTGAGATGGGCAGTTTTCCCAGATCCTAACTCTTCCCTAGTGGTCATCCCAGGCCCACAATTTAGAGTTGTTCTTTGCCCTCAGGACTCAGGAGACCCTCCCCTCATTCAGCGGCTACTGATTCTCACTCATCATAACCTTCCAACTGAACTCTGTGGATTTCAGGTTTGAGATGTTCACTCCCTCCTAGTTCCCCATCCGTAGTGGAGAGAGGAGAAGAGGCTGGCCAAAGCTCTAGGCTGGTCTCTGAATCCGTGGTGCCCAAGCAGAAAACCTGCCTTCATGTATCTACAGGGCGCTGAGTTGCTGTCAGAGAATGATCTGAAAAGAGTGGCCAAGCCAGAGGAGCTGCAGTGGGACTTAGGAGGTCACAGGGACCTATCTCCCAGCTACTGGGTAGAGATACACCAGGTAGGCTTTCTCTATGCTACCAAGAACACTAGGAGCTGGGAATGACCCAGCTGAGGATTTTCTAGGAGTGAGGGCAGATCACTCATGGGATTGCGAAAAGGTGGTTTCCATTCCATTCAAATTCGACAGTATTTATGGCTGACAAATCATGAGCAAACTGTTGTACATGGTGCCCACAGGCAATTGGGGAGATGGGAGGAATATGTTAAGTAAATTCTTAATATGACAGTAAGTAGCGTGTGACTTTTGGTGGCAGATAAGTCGTGGAACAACTAGAGAACAGTGCAAGATAGTGTCATTGGTTTCTGGAAAGTACTGAGAACAAAAGACTGGTTCTTGTTCCATGTAACCCTGGACAAGTTACTTTATTCACTTCCAGAGATGGGGCCCTTTCTGTACCTTCTCCTTACACCAACATCTAGGCAGGCCTCCAAGTCCTCATCGGCAAAGTGTAGCTAATTATGATCTCTAAAACTGCTTTCAGCACTTATCTTCCATGATTCTCTGAACCTAGAGCACTGTGCATATTCAAGAAGAAAAGAATAAACATGATCTGAGTATGAAGGGGATCTGTAGCAGGGTCATAGAGCTTTCCCTTTACTATCAAAAGGGAAGTAGATCTAAACAGGCAGACTGTGGGGGGTGAGGTGGTGTTGACAGGGTAAAGTCCAGTGCAGACAGAGGGAAAGAAGGCTCACAGTTATCAAGCTGTACAATGTGCCAGGCCCAGGTTAGAGGCTGAGCTGGCACTCTTTCTTTAAGACTCACAAAATCCTATTCTTATCTTGACTTTATAGTTGAGGAAACAGAGGTTCAGGAAGGTTTCTGAATCTGCCCTATGTCATAACAATAAGTTACCAACAAAGTAAGGAAATGAATTCAACACTGCCTCCATAAAAGTCTCCCAGGTGGCCTTACCTACAGCCTATCCTCAATTCTGGTCTTTAACGCTAACCTTGCCTGTGGGTTTCAGGAAGTGGTAAGGCTATGCCGTCTGTGCCGCGGTGTGCTGGGCTCTGTTCAGCAGGCCATCAAGGAGCTGGAGGGAGCAGTGGAGCCAGAGGGAGAGGTATGAAGTAAGGAGGAATAATAGGGGATGGGGGAGGAGCCAGGGTGGGGACTCCCTGGTGGAACCTCAACTGCTCCTTGTCCCCAGGAGGTGGAGGGAATGCCGGAGCCTCTGCAGAAGGTGCTGGCAGATCCCCGGCTGACAGCACTGCAGAGGGATGGGGGAGCCATCCTGATGAAGCTGCGCTCCACCCACAGCAGCAAGTATGAAGGATGGGTGTGCGGAGGCAGGTGGAAGTGGGAGGTGGAGTCACAGCCTGTGGCTGCCAACAATTTTTTGCTGCCAGATTATTCTTAACTGTGCATGTCTTTGAGCAAATTATGCTTTACACTTGTTGTCTCACAACATCCCTGTGTGCTAGTTACCATTACAAATGAGGATGTGAGCTGGATGTGGTGGCTCATGCCTGTAATCCTAGCACTCTGGGAGGCCAAGACGGGTGGATTGCTTGAGCTCAGGAGTTTGAGATCAGCCTTAGCAAGAGCGAGACACCATCTCTAAAAAAAAAAAAAAAAAATTGCCAGGCATTGTGGCAGGCACCTGTTGTCCCAGCTACTCAGGAGGATGAGTCAAGAGAATCACTTAAGCCCAGTAGTTTGAGGTTGCTGTGAGCTTGACACCACAGCACTCTATTGAGAGTAACAAAGTGAGACTCTGTCTCAAAAAAAAATGAGT
Source organism: Perodicticus potto (assembly GCA_963574655.1). Taxonomy (NCBI): domain Eukaryota; kingdom Metazoa; phylum Chordata; class Mammalia; order Primates; family Lorisidae; genus Perodicticus; species Perodicticus potto. The sequence goes on along the minus strand of CAUYRH010113564.1, from coordinate 1,702 downwards.
ATGTGAGGGCGGCGTCTGTGGCTCAGTGGGTAGGGCGCCAGCCCCATGTACCAAGGGTGGCGGGTTCAAACCCAGCCCCAGCCAAACTGCAACAACAACAAAAAAATACCCAGGCGTTGTGGTGGGCGCCTCTAGTCCCAGCTACGCAGGAGGCTGAAGCAAGAGAATCACCTAAGCCCAGGAGTTAGAGGTTGCTGTGAGCTGTGATGCAACGGCACTCTACTGAGGGTTAATAAGTGGACTCTGTCTCAAAAAAAATGAATATGTGGAGAGTCAGAAATGTTAAACATCTTGGCTAAGGTCAGTCAGTAGAGAGTTAGGATTCAAATCAAAGCAGTCAGAGTCAATCCCATAGTCTGATCTATGATGCTATGCCACCTCTCATGTTTGCATCCCTTCGAGGGATCGCTTGGAGGGATGCAAGGACAGAACTAAGAGGTTCAGCAAGGGCAGTGGTTCATTCTGCCCCCCTTTTCTACAGGCTGGAGGGCCCAGGCCCAGCTACACTTTATCAGGAGGTGGATGAAGCCATTCACCAGCTAGTGCGCCTCTCCAACCTGCATGTACAGCAGCAGGAGCAGCGGCAACGCCTGCGCCGACTCCAGCAGGTAAGCCAGGACCCTGGACCTTCTTCAGCCTGAGAGCCAGACTTCAACACCAGTTTTCTGCTGATATTAGAGTTGATGGTGTTCTTCTAGCCTGGCATGGCTGAATGCCCCTCCTTCTCTCCTCACCTCCCTTGGAGGTCAGTCATGGTCAGTATGATGGTCAACAACATAAAGGGAACCTCTCATCACCAGCAATGAAAATAAGCCAGATCTCCCCCTCACCACTGTTTATCCTTGATCAAGGATCCCTAGAGATGTTGAGAGATGCTTGGGTGCCTTAGGGGATTCTGGAAAGAGCTGATTGACTCTAGAGTGCCTACGTGCTTAGTTTAAAAATACTAAATGTGTTGGCTTGGCGCCTGTGGCTCAAGCGGCTAAGGCGCCAGCCACATACACCTGAGCTGGCAGGTTCAAATCCAGCCTGGGCCCGCCAAACAACGATGGCTGCAACCAAAAAATATCAATAGGGTGTTGTGGCGGGCGCCTGTAGTCCCAGCTACTTGGGAGGCGGAGGCAGGAGGATCGCTTGAGCCCAGGAGTTGGAGGTTGCTGTGAGCTGTGATGTTATGGCACTCTACCCAGGACGACAGCTTAAGGCTCTGTCTCAAAAAAAAAAAAAAAAAACTAAATGTGGGCTCACTGCCCGTTGCTCAGTGGTTAGTGCACCAGCCACACACACTGGAGCTGGTGGGTTCGAACCCACCCTGGACCTGCTAAACAATAATGACAAAAAAAAAAAAAGTACTAAATGTATAATCCTAGCACTCTGGGAGGCCATGGAGCTCACTAGTTCAAGACCAATCTGAGCAAAAGACCCCATCTCTACTAACAAAAATAGAAAAACTGAGGCAAGAGGGTCACTTGAGCCTGAGCTGGAGATTGCTGTGAGCAATCCCTTGGATACTGGGATGGAGGAATCAGAAAGTCCTCTAGCAGTGATCCTGTGATGATCTTTCCCTGATACACAAATGCAGGTACAGAGGTATTCGCTCACCCTGCTTGGGGATAAGGAGGAACAATCAGATTTCAAAGCCCTCTACTCTACACAGAAGGTAGATAACAAATCCTGAGGGGCTCTCTTAACCCCAGGAGAG